>CAUYQG010055139.1:0-36770 GCA_963574415.1 Tarsius wallacei | reverse complement strand
GCCTCAACCTCCTGGGCTCAGGCAATCCTTCTGCCTCAGTCTCCTGTAACCGGAACTACAGGTGCGGGCTACCATTCCTATCACATTTTTTAAAATTTTTACTTTGTAGAGACAAGGTCTTGCTATGTTGCCTAGGCTGGTAATTATTCTCTTAAGAAGAAAAGTACGGCCAGGCTCAGTGGCTCAGCCTGTAATCCCGTGCTTTGGGAGGCCAAGGTGAGTGAATTGCCTGAGTCTGTGGGTTCGAGACCCGCCTGGGCAACTTGGCGAGACCTCCATCTCTACAATAAATAAAAAAAAAAATTAGCCGGGCATTGTGGCGCATGCCTGTAGTTCCAGCTACTTGGAAGGCGAGGCAGAAGGATTGCCGGAGCCCAGCAGGTCGAGGCTGCAGTGGTTGGGAGCGTGCCACTGCCCTCCAGCCTGGGTGACAGAGTGAGACTCCAACTCAAAAAAAAAAAAAAAAGAAGAAGAAAAGTACAATGTTATTTCTATTCCTTATTTTGTGATTAGTTCTAGGAAGTATCTGTGTTGAGTCAAAACTAGAACTCTTCATCTTTTTTGCATAAGATATATTATAAACATAGTTTTCTCTTCAGAGCAATGGCCTGATTATTATAGTTCCAATTCCTTCTTTCAACTTTCCATTGTTCTTTTAAAACAGGTCTCCCTCTGGCCGTCCTCATTAGTTTTCCATTCTTATATTGTGCATGTGTTACCAGAGTTTTCTAATGGAGGTTGTTGTCGGGAGCCCTCCGTCTCTTAACTGGAAGTAGATATTAGTCTACTGCAAGAAAAACAGCCATAAACATGAGATTTTATTGTAGAATCAAATTAAATGGCTTTCCATTCATGAAACTGTTAATTATATCATATTACTTCATAGTAAGATGAGCAAGCAACTTATGAATGGGGAAACACCCACAAGAAAAGGTACATTCTGTGTTACATCTCCTAGTTACTTGTTATGAGTAGGAATGGCTTCATTCATTTTGGTCTTTGCATATGGATTCTGATATTATTAAATTGCTATTAATAATACAGATGAAATGGTCACTTTAAAAAGTAACAAATGGATGTGGTGATACATGCCTGTAGTCCCAGTTACATGGGAGGCTGAGGCAGGAGGACTACTTGAGGCAAGAAGTTCAAGGCTTATAGTGCACAATGATCACGCCTGATTGAATCACTTTTTTTTTTGAGTCAAGGTCTCACTCTGTGAGTTCAAGGCTTATAGTGCACAATGATCACAATAGTCACTGCCCTCCAGCCTTGGGGGAGAGGGGGGAAGTCTGTCATTAAAACAAACGGAGACAGACAAACCCCGAATTTAAGACAGAATTCTAGGCTCAGGGAACACTTAAAAAAAAAAAAGACATAGCAATTTTTTGCAACCCAAAGACAAAACAGCTTTTGTTTTAAAGGAGAATTAACTGCTGAGCAAAGCTGTGAATTCTGTGGTTTGACCTTGGTCTGGTCAGTACTTCTCTCCATCCTGTGGGTTGTTCCTTCCTCTAACATAGGTTACTCTCAGCCTTCTGGTACCTGTCCATCTGTACATACTCTCTCTTTCCTGCATCAACATAGAAAAAGTTCAGATGATTGGCTCTTTGTCCTCCTTCAGCAGTGATTACACTTTAACTGGAGCTCTTTTACTTTCCCATTAAGACTGGACCATTATAATTTACTTTATTGCTTGCTTGTTATGTGACTGTTCTGTGCTAGGTTTATAACAGTCTTGTAGGGGAGGTGAAATTATATCATTTTATGAAATGAGGGCCATAATCTGAGAGAGCTTAAGTAATTTATTGGAAGCCACATAACTCAAAAGTGAAGGTGCTGGGATTTGAACCCAGGTTCTATTCTGACCTATAACCTTGAGTTTTCCTCTGAACTACTTTGCCTTTGATCTCTAGTTGTGAGTTGAAAGGTCACCCCTTGAAAGATGCTGCTGTGACACAGTGTAGTTAGTCATCTTTGCTAGGATTTAGAAGTAGGATTTGGAAGTAGTAGTATTGTGTCTTTTTGGTGGTTCCAGGTCATGTAGGTAAATATGTTCTGTTTTCTGGCACATGTTATATTTCAATAACGTTTCCAGATCCTAACTACCTCTTATCCTCTACTTCTTGAGTAAGACCTTCAGTATTACTAATAATATTATTGATAATAATAATAACTAATACTTATATAGATGACAGATGTTCTAGGCACTTTACATAATCATTTAATTCTCACAAAACTCTATTAAGCCAATTTTCTAAATAAGTAAACTGAGACTCAGTAGTATTAAGCAATCTGCTCGAGTCACCTAGCTATTCAGTGGTGAAACCAGCATTCAGGCCCAGTCATTCTGACCCCAGTTTGCGGGTAAACCGTGTTTCCACAGTGCCTTTTATCCTGTGCCTGCTATGCCATGTCTAGCTCTACTCAGGAGGTTTCTAACAAAGAAGGATGCAGTTGGAATGTACTCTTTTTTTTGAGAGGAGAGACTGCTAACTGGTAATCTTTTATAGATGCTGTAAAATTGTATTATATGTGCACTTTCTTTGGTTTCCTTTGTTCCAATCACTTGACAACTCTTAAATTCATATTCTCCAGTCACTCTTGTCACTCTTTGTAGAAGAGGAAACTGAGGCCCAGATAGGTCCAACAACATGTTCAAGGTCAGAGAGCTTATTTTTTCTGTAGATAAACATGGATACACTTGAGACATTCTTAGCACAAATCTTATTTTTTCCAGTTAAAGTTTTTTGGGGTGACCTTGAGCAAATGAAAAGCTTGGCTTTTCCTCTGCTTTACTCTATTGTGGTTTCCCTGGGATTGGCAGCGATATGGAACGGTGTGTATTCCAGAATTGGAGAAATAATTTGGTCAAATTAAGTAAAATTTCAATGGGATGTTGGTGCTACTTACCCCAGTTTTCTTCTCTTTCCATTCTCACAGACTGCCTCCTTGCTTCACCCTCATTCTGTTGCCCGAGTCAAGTCCCCTGGCCTGTATACAAGCTGCCAGAACTTGCATAGCTTTCCTGGAATTTGTGTAGTAGTGCTCTGCCTTGGTGGGGTGGAGGTGACAAGAGTGTTGAGGTGACAGTTCCGGTGTGTCAGATTGGCAGGTCAGGGGATTGTTTGCTCAGTGGTTGAATGTTGGGAAACAAAAGCAATTTCCTAAGTAACCCCAAAATAGATTCAAGGTCAGGATTGAGAAGTTAATGCAGATGTTCCTTATTTTTTTCCAAAAGATCTAAAAAACCTTATGTAACTACTCAGATTTTTAGAAATGGATTTCATATGGTCCCAACATTACCAAATGACTTATTTATTCAGCCAACAATGTTGTAGTCTGACTGATTCTTGATGCTTAATTGCATTTGTTATATGAACCATTTTGTGATACTGTTCACCCATGTGCAAGGCATTCAGGCATACAATAGAGTATTTGTGTAATTTTTAGATAATTTTCAAAATATAAACTTGGTGCCAAACGTAGATTTGAAATTTTAAACAATATGTGTACTAGATCCCAGTTTTGGAGGGGAAGTTTTGTGTGTGTGTATGTGTGTGTATGCAGCATATATCAGTGGTTCTTAAACTTTGGCACACCTCAGAATCACCTGGAGCTCTTATTAGAACACAGGTTGTTACATGTCACTCCCAGAGTTTCTTAACTTCAAAAGTTTGCTTTTCTAACAAATTGATGCTGTTGCTGTTAGTCTGGGAACCATAGTTTGAGAACCATCATGGAGAAAAGAAGCATAGAAAAAGTCTAGAAGGATGATTCACCATTATGTTAACAATAGTTATTTTATCTCTGGATAATGAGATTACCGGGGTTCTTTATTCTTCCTCTGTACTTTTCTGCATTATTTTTTTTCCCAGTGACAGATGAAACAGCATTTAAAAAAATTTTTTGAACCAAGTGTGGTGGTGCACTCTATAATCCCATCTATTCAGGAGGCTTAAGTGGGAGGATCACTTGAACCCAGGAGTTTGAAACCAGCCTGGGCAACATAGCAAAACCCCATCTAAAAAAATATTTTTTTTGAAGCTATAGTATTTATACTTTCATAAACACCAATAGTTTTGATTGTTATCTATTGTCCAGTCTTATAACACTGTCATTATTAAAACAAAGCTTCCAAATGCAGTGTTTTGTGATCCTGGTTCTTATTTTGCTTTCCTACAATGTGAACTTTTAGAAGGGCACATTTGTCCCTTCTTATTTCAGCTGAACACATGGTAAATGTTCAATAGGTGCTCAATAGCTCGATTAGTTAGAATCAATCCTTTTATGCCCCATCATGAGTATGAATTATATTTGATATCCTTTTGGAAGAGGAAGATTTTTTCAGAATCTGAAAAAACAGTAAATAATTTGTTTAATGTCGTAAAATAACTCAAGATGATAATCCAGCTCTCAGAATAAGCCTGTCAACCAATAACAAAACTCTAGCACTAGAAATAGCACTTTATCGTGTAAAAGCTCTCCATAGTCTGGCCCTTACAGTTTTAGGAATTGTATATGCATAACTCACCATGTGAAAATCAAAGCCTCAAGAGTGAAATAATTTGCCATGAAAGAACAGCAAGGATATTATGTATATATGTATGCTTCATATATAGTTTAAGAAGGCCCTCTCTCAATTGAAAATAAGGTTGGATGTTGGTTAGTTAAGAAAACTCAGGACTTAGAATCCAGAGAACTAGTTTTTAGGTTTGATTCTATCAAATTTTAGTCAAGTTACTTAACCTCTTGGATTAAACCCTAGTCTGTAAATGGGAATATAGACCCTGTAAATGCTTGGGATTGTCAAAATGACCAAGTGAACTAATACTTGAGAAAGCTGGTTATTAAAGCCATCTGAACTCTTAAGGTAGTTGAGATCATCACTGCTCCTTTCCTCTTAGCCCTGTGGCCTGCTGTGGAAACTTAACTTCCTGGCTCTTCCATCCTGGGAAGGTTATGGCAAAGTTTGGCAAATCCTAGTTCTTATCTGCCTTCCATCTGGCCTGGCCAGTTTGGTAGTAATGCTCAGCCTTTGTATGAACTCTGAGGTCAGACAGCTTTGGCAAAAGCAAGACAGTTTCTGAACAGTGTTTTTCCTGATAACATTGTAAGTTCCTTTCTTATTACACTATTTCCAGGAAGTTAAAATAGTTACTGTCTCTATGGAAATTCATGAATCTGTTATATTAAAAAATGATTTCTCACCTGAGGAATTTGTTTTTAATTTTTTTACTTTAAAGATGCGGGGTACAATTCAGAGTTAGGTATGCAAATGTTCATTATGTAGGCACCCTTGTTGATGAGGTGTGCCCCCTCTCCCCTGGCAGATTCCCACTACTGCCAATCTCGCCTCCCCCTCCCCCCAGAATTTGTTGATTACTTCATTGTTCACTGCCTGTATTAGGAAGTTAAGGAATTAGACATTTGCGTGCTCTCTCTTATAAATTCTTAAGCTGACACATAATTCATCTACTTCCTAAAAAAAAAAAAATACTCCCGAATAGCTTAATGTATATTTTTTGAAAGTTTCAGAATGAATTGTAGCTTTTTCCAGGAATGGGGTAATTTTGCTCTGCTTTCTACTTTCCATAGTACTTGGACAGGTTTTGGCACCTATTAATTCCTTTTATTCTACAAAGAGCAAAAGGATAATACACTTCACAAGTGGTTTTTTTCTTTTTTGAGTATTGCAGGCATACTGTAACCCCATTTTTAGTTCCTTTTCTTTGACTTAAGGTTCAGTGAGTTTCATGTGACAGTTGTCCTGCTCGTCAACTGTCTTTGACCTGTGCCGTTGACTGTTGTCCGTGGATGTGGGATTATTGCCTTCCTAGAGGCTGGCTAAGGTATCCTTTTAGAGGAGGAGGTAAAAAAGGCAAAACCAGGTGGCTAGAATTCTGTTTTTAGCCTAAAATGTACTTTATTTGAAATTTTACAAAGCAGATAATTATATAAAAATTAATTGTGAGAGAACTGTACCTTTTTCTTGAAGAACTGCTTTGTTGGAGAAATTCTTTTGAGTTACTGCTTGTGGTTTGAGCTCGCTCTGGAATGCTCACACATTCAAATTGTTTGTAATCTTGTGTTTAGGTTTTATGTTATTTATAGAGTCTGTGATCTTACATTGAATTCTTTCTCAGCATTTCCATTATATACCAGTGTTTCTAAGTTCACATTTAAATGATTAGTATGGACCAAGTTATTCTAAAGTTAAAGTTTAGGACTTGATGTGACCTCTATTATGCATTTTTTTGTTATTTTTATTTTTAGAAGTTAAAACTTTTTTATGGATATAGGTACAAGTGCAGTTGTGTTACATGGACATATTAGGTAGTGGTGAAGTCTAAGCTTTTAGTTTACCCATCACCCAAATGGCAAACATTATACCCAACAGGTAATATTTTATCCCTCACCCCACTGTCATTCTGTTACCTTTTGTAGTCTTCAGTGTTCATTATTCCCCTCTACATGTCCATGTGTACCCATTGCTTAGCTTCTAGCTATAAGTGAGAACAAGCAGTTTTTTTACTTTCTATTTCTGAGTTATTTTACTAAAGATAATGGTCTTCATTTCCATCCACGTTGCTGCAAAAGACATGATTTCATTCTTTTTTATGGCTGAGTAGAATTTCATAGTATGTATATACCATTTTTTCTTTATCCAGTCATCCACTGATGGATACTTAGGTTGATTCTGTATCTTTGCTGTTGTGAATAGTGCTGCAATGAACATAATAGTGATAAAATTATTTATTTTATTTTGGGCAGATATCCTGTAGTGGAATTACTGGATCTAAAGGTAGTTCTATTTTTAGTTCTTTGATAGATCTCATACTGTTTTCCATAGAGCTTGTACTAATTTATATTCCTACTAACAGATATAAGCATTCCCTGTTCTCCATATCCTCAATAACATCTATTGTCTTTTGACTTTTTAATAATTAGCCATTATGACTGGTGTAAGATAGTATCTATTGTGGTTTTAACTTGCATTTCTCTGATGATTAGTGATGTTGAGCATTTTTTCATGCTTGTTGACTGCTTGTATGTTTTCATTTGCAGAGTGTTCATGTCCTTTGCTCACTTTTTAATGGTGTTATTTGTCTTTTTCATGTTGGGTTGTTTGAGTTCCCTGTAGGTTCTGAATATTAGCCCATTGTCAAATGCATTGTTTCCAAATATTTTCTTCCATTCTGTAGGTTGTCTGTTTACTGTGTTGATTATTTATTTTGCTGTGCAGAACCTTTTTGGTTTAATCAAATCTCATTTGTCCTTTTTTGGTTTTTCTTGCATTTCTTTTTGAGTACTTAGTCATAAATTCTTTGCCTAGACTAATGTCCAGAAGAGTTTTTTCTAGTTTTTCTTCTAGGATTTTTATGGTTTCAGGTTCTATATTTAAGTCTTTAATCCATCTTGAGTTAATTTTTGTATTTGTGAAAGATAGGGATCCAGTTTCATTCTTCTGCATACAGCTTTCCATTTTCCCAGTACCATATATTGAATTAGGGTGTTCTTTCCTCAGTGTATGTTTTTGTTGACTTAGTCAAAGGTCAGTTGGTTATAAGTATGTGGCTTTATTTCTGGGTAATTCATTCTGTTCTATTGATCTGTATGTCTATTTTTATACCAGTACCATGCTGTTTTGGTTACTATAGCCTCTAAGTATAATTTGAAGTTAGGTAATAAGATACCTCCAGCTTTATTCTTTCTGCTTAGGATTTCTTTGGCTATTTGGGCTCTTCTGTGGGTCCATGTGAATTTTAGGATTGTGTTTTTAATTCTGTGAAGAATGACATGGGTCCTACTGGAACCTGTGTTATGACTTTTCTAAGCATATTAATAAGTGGTATCTCAAATATGTGATCAGAAATATCTCTGCTCACAGTATTTTATAGTTTTAACATATAGTTACTCAATGATCTTGAGATTTTAAAAAAGTTTTAAATAAAAATAACTTTAAAATTCGAGTCATATTTTTTTTAAACTTTGAACATGTTATATGATAGAGTCATATCTTTTTTTTTTTTTTAGTAGATTTTACTTCTCACTATGTTGTCCTGGCTGACCTTGAACTCCTGGCCTCAAGGAATTCTTCCATCTCAGCCTCCTAAAGTGCTGGGATTATGGGTGTGAGACACCATGCACAGCCAGTGTCATATCTTAAAGTAAAAGATTTTTGAGCACCTTTATGTATTGGTTATTGAAGTAGGTACTGAAGGTACTGCAGGATTGAGACACATGCTTAACCTAAAAGAGCTTATCATGTAATTATTGGTTATCATTTTCCTGGGACTGCTAATCTGGATAAATCTTAGGAAAAGATTTTTGAGAGTTGTGTCCTCAATGACATATGAGATTAGAAATGACATCTAGTATACACTTAGCTCAGACATTGGTGAAAAGGTGATTGAAGAGTTACAGGAAGTTGAGGAAAGTTTAGAAAGCTTTTATATGATTCCTGGAGTGTAGCTTGTGAGAGATTTTGGTCTGCTGCCTTTTTGCTGGCCTTGTCACTTATCTAAGTGGTTCATTTGAAATTTGTGTTCCTTACTGCAATGGTTATAAAGAAGGTCACCCCTAATCATCATATATTGTCTTTCCACAAACATGAAAAAAACCTAGACTACCAACCACCAAAAATAAACCAGAGACTTGTGTCTGATAACCTCCAAGTCTTTGGCACAGGGAAGATATAATGGAATTTCCTGTGTTAATTGCAAAGACTTATGGAATCCCAGGGGCATTCTTGACCTTACCATGGTTGATGAATCTCTTTTAATTGAAATCTCCTGACTCATCCACTTTATTTTTTAAATTTGTTTTTTTTTTTTAAGACTTGAGGAGGCTCACTGCTTTTTAAGATTGTGAAATATATATGAAGGTTTATAAACAATTACGTGTAATTTTAAAAAATAATAAAAACAAACCCTCACATACCTTTCCATCCAGCTGAAGAAACAGCCCATACTTTAGAAGAGTGAACACTAAGAAATGTTATTCTCCAAATAGCCTTACTTTCCTGTTTTTTGTGTTCATCATTCCCTCTTTTTTTTTTTAAACAGCTTTGCATTTGACTATATACCCCCATATACTATACAGTATTTTTAGTTTTTCCCTTTTGGAGAACTTTATAAAATAGAATCATGCTGAATATATTTTTCAGGGACTTGCTTCCTCCTTTCAACATTATGTTTTTTAGATTCATTCATATTGATGCTTAGAACTATAGTTCCTGTTCTAGCACTGCTGTAAAGTATTGCATTTCATAGAGTACCACAGTTTATTTTTCCATTCTCCAGATTTGTTTCTTCACTGGTGTTTGGAAAACAACATGGACTCCAAACTCTGCAAGTCCCCTTGCCATTTAAAGCTTCAAGTGTTGATAATTCCTTTATAGTCAGGTCCCTTGAGTCGGGGTTGAGAATTTTCAAATGGTTTGCTTTCATTAGTGGAAATATTGGATGTTCTCATTTCTGGAGACCTGCTAGAAAATGGACTGTTTTGGACTTCTCCAGGGGCTGTCAGCTCTTGACCTGAGTCTCCTAGGTCTGGAATTAAAGCCCCATGTCTGCATGATCTTATGGATTAGCCCTTACCTGTGATCACTCCTTCTAGAGCTAATCTTTTTTGGAGCTTTAGGTAGATTGGGGCCAGGCAGAAACACAAATGTTTAACTAGAAACAGCCTAGTGTTTAGAGCACAGAAAGATACGAAGAGTTTCTGTTCTTCCTGCACTTGGCTTTCCAAGGGCATTCTCTTTCCTTCCTCTCTCCACCTTGATTCTTGTTAGTTATTGGCAGATGTTCTGTTTCATTGTGTCCCCACTGAGGGAGTCAGTGAAGGGCACGCCCATTGTATCATTTTAAAATACCCCTATGGATATGACCAAAGTGTGAATAAAAAAGCTCAGCTATTTGCATTTGTTTTCAAATTTAGAAAAATTTTCTGCAAGAATTGCACTAAGGGGTTACTGGTGTCATTGTTATGGCCCTCTGGTATTTTAAAAAGTAGGTCTCTGAGTATGTTTTTCCTCCCTCATAAAGTGGAGACTGTGAAGGTGTTTTCTGTATCAGCTGTTTACTGCTACTTGAGGTTTGTTTTGCTTTCTCTAAGATAAGTTTGCTTAAACTGGATTTTAATGTTTGCCACTTAGAGAAAAATGTCTCTGCAGTAAAACAAGGTTAAATCAGTTTATTTATTGCATGACTTATCAGAGCCCTTTGTATGTTTTCCTGCTTTGTGAATATTTAAGTGGGGGCTAGGAGAGGCAGGAACTCAAAAACATTTGATTATGGGACACCCCCTACTACCACCATTACCATACCTCATTGCAGTAATCTTCCTCTGAATACTCTTTGGGAAAGGTGTCATTTATATAGTTTTCATTGTTCATGTTAGTTCCATCTACCTAGGTTTCAGGATTGCAGTGGAATTTTTCTAGTCCTTAAGAGGTATTCATTTATCTTGAAGGTGGATGTGACCCTTTAAGGGCAAACTTATTTCAGTTCACTTTCTATTTAGAATATTTATGCCAAACAATATGTATTTTACTTTTAAATGAAAGTAGAATGAAGTAGTAGTTTTGTAAATCACCTTTAAAGGACATTCATTGCCCTTGGAATTAAATTCCATAAAAGTAGGAGAATAACAAAAAAGGCCTAGACCAGAATTTCCTTTTTGTGAATGTCCCCAAGCAGAGAAAGATTTTATGTATAATGAAAATGATTGTTCTCTTTGATTATTGTAGAAGAGAAAAGCATTCTTCCTTTCCTTCCTTCTTCCTTGTCTTTCTTTTTGCTAAGTAGAGAGGATGCTAGGATTGCTAGTTTATTTTTTATTTTTTATTTTTTTGTTTTAATTGGGGGTCTTGCTCTGTTGCCTAGAGTCGAGTGCAGTGGTGTGATCATAGCTCATTGCAGCCTCCAACTCCAACTTCTGGACTCAAATGATCCTCCCGCCTCAGCCTCCTGAGTAGCTGGGACTCTGGGTGTGCATGACCACAATCGGGTTTTTTTTTTTTTTTTTTTTTTTTTAAGAGATGTGGTCTCACTATGTTGCCCAGGCTGGTGTTAAACTCCAGGTGTTTTAAGACATATTTTGTGACAGGTTCGAGGCCTGCTAACATGAACGTATCCTATTGGGCCTCTTCATTTTGTGCCTGGTAGGAGTATGTTTTCTTCTATTGGTCATTCCTCTGCTTTCTTGGCTTGACCACGAAATAGAGACTGAGACTGAAATGAAAACAAAATGTAATTATACCCATTCGATCAAAATACTAAAAAAAAGTCAAGCTCAATCCTGAACATTGAAATTGGTTAAAATCTTTATCTAAACCTCTATTCCAACAAAGTTTTTTTTAACTCTCCCTGCTGCTAATGTTTTCCCACCCATAAGAATTTTGATATAAGTTAATTTTCCAGATCCCTGGAGCTTATTCCTTCAAACACTAATCCTTTACCATTTTGCTATATTAGCCCCACTTTTGTAAGCAGAGGCCAGAGGTTGCTGGATGTCATCATAAGCATCCATTATTTTCTGCATGGTGAAAGGAGCTTGGGTTGCTGTCAGCTTCTGCCTCTAGTCACAGTATTGGGCTGTCGGGAAGCCACCACCCAGCTGCCACCTTCTCTCACAACCTTGTTTGCTGACTGTCCTGTCTGCTGTGTGTGTTGGATAACTAGGTAATGGAGGAGGTCAAATCAGGCTAGGTAAAGCGGCTGCTGAATGCATTAGGAGTGGAGACAAGACTGACCTCTTGGGGATGTAGAACATCTATTTTTGGTGCTCATAACTTTTTTACTTCTGGATACAGGAGAGTTGAGTTCCCTGAGAAAAGGAGTGATTACTATTCTCAGTACCATGTGAAAACTGGATGAGCTGTTTAGAAATTTATAAACTGCTAGTTTATTTCTCTAAACTGAGAATGGATCCACACTTCGATGGACATTAATAATATAACCTTTGAAATTCTCTAACAGTCTTATTTCAGCAGCAGTTGGTATACAGTACTTTACCTGCACAAGATTGGTCATGTGTTGATAATTGTTGAAGGTGGGTTCATTTTGTTATGTGGTGTGATATAATGTTGTGTGAAGTTTATGATGCTATTCCCTCTCCATTTGTGTGTGTGTGAAATTTTTACTATTAAAGCACTTGTGAAAACACAACACTGTGTGTGTGTGTTTGATCAGTCTTCAAATACACCACAAAAAGTGAAGTTATTCAGGGAAACATTGCTGTTGTGTGAAATATTATTAGTAACCTGATGTTGTGAGCTGAGAATTTCATTCATTTATTTATTTAACAGGTATTTATTAAATGACTGTTTTGTGCCTGACAGTGTCGTAAGCAGTAGGAATATAATAGGAAACTGGATAGACAAAGTTCCTGTTTCCATAGATCTTATAACATTGAGTCCAAAGGAGATCTGTAAATAAGCAAGCAAGTAAATAAATGAGATGATTTAGTGTGGTGAAAGGTGCTGTGAAGAAATAAAGCAGAGTAATAAGAGGCCAGGTGACACGGCCAGTGGGGTGGAGGTGGTGCCGACAGCAGTAACTGTAATGTAGGGAATTGGGAGACTTGTCCTGTGAGGGAAGCAAGCCCTGGGAGGGCATTTCAGGCAGAGGGAGCTTCTGTACTGTGCCCTGGGATGCGAATGCTTTCATCTCTGAGTGATGCCTCTCTCGTCTGTAGGAAGGTAGCCCCGGAGAACATGAGGTCTGTTTAGTTCATCTGGCACACATGCCCACTAAGGCCTAGAAAGGGAATTCACCTCCCCACTCAATACCTGCTGCTTTAAAAGCTATTGAGTAAGCCAACAAACAAGACAGCAAACACATCTGTATTAAAAGAATGTTCAAATTAGTAGTTAACCAAAATAAAATACTCATTTTTCTGCAGTAGTAAAACAATGTGCCTAGTTATTTATATAAAAATAGCCTGCCCTTCAGGTATGACTTGTCATAAGTAGCAGTGTGGAACAGTTACATGCTTTTAGTCTGCAGTTCTGAGATTATTTTTATGTATGTATTTACTTATTCATAAATGTGTATCCTCTTCTTCACATCAAGCTCTATGCCAGACCCAACAGGAGAGAATGTAGGGCAGGTGTGATCCAGCCTCCTCTTAGAAGGAGCTGGCTGTCTCTAACCAGGCCAGAAGCTGTCCACTTACTCAGTGTGGGGCACATGACAGTGAGCAGAGCAGACTTGGTAGACGAGACAGACAATAAACCACGAGCCTGAAAAAGTGTGGCAGGTTTCACGAGGAAATAGGAAGTCTGAGATGGTGGGGTTGGTGAAGCCCTCTCTGGGCCAAGGGGGAGAAAGAACTGGCAGGGGAGGGTCTGTCTGGCAGAGAGAGCAGCAGCCTGAAGGCTCTGAGGTGGAAAAGAGAGGAGGAGATGGGAGCTGAGAAAGTTGGGCGGTGTTTGCCATATTCCATGGATGACAGTCAGGAATTAGCTATTTATTCCAAATGCAACAAAGAGTTGTGCAGGATTTCAATCAGGGGAATGATAGGAAACTTGTTTTGTGTTTTTTTTTTGGTTTTTTTTTAGTTGGAGTCTCCCTCCGTCGCCCATACTGGAGTGCAGTGGCCGCTCCCGGCCACCGCAACCTCGACCTGCTGGGCTCCGGCGATCCTTCCACCTCAGCCTTCCAAGGAGCTGGAACTACAGGCACGCGCTACTATGCCCAGCTAATTTTTTGATTTATTGTAGAGATGAGGTCTCGCTTGCCCGGGCGGGTCTCGAACCCACGGGCTCAGGCAATGCACTCACCTCAGCCTCCCAAAGGCACGGGATTACAGGCTGAGCCACCGAGCCCGGCTAGGAAACTTGTTTTTAAAAGATAATTCTGGTTACAAGGTTAGCTGTGGGATATATTTAAAAGGTCCTGAACTAGATTTAAATTGTAGTTTTGCCATTTACTTAGTCTGTGAGCAGTTCATTCATCTGAGAAACAAGGCTAATGATTTCCACCTCCCATGGTGGTGAGGGTTGATGGATAAGGTAAAGTGTCAAGACCCATGTGTGAAGTACAGAATATACTCAATAATGTTAATTTCCACCTCTTTCCCCTCCTTCCCATAGAATAGAATATATGAGTAAAGTGTTTTGGCATCACAGAGACACAACACAGTCTCTGGTGGCCTTGGGAACAGCAACATCAAGCTCAAGTGGCAGCTTCATGAGGTCATAGGTACACTGTTTGGCTGTGGAACTTTTTTCTGCTTGAGTTTGATCTGGCCCATTTGAGTATTGGAATAGTAATGGTGGTTTTATGTATAGTTTGTTCTAATTAAGATTAGAGTTTATAGTATTTAACAGCTTCCTCCCTTATTTTTTTTTTTTTGGAAATTGGATTTTTAAAATTTTTATTTTAGATTTAGGGGGTACACATGCACACTTGTTACATGGACATATAGTAGTGGGGATTGGGTCTCAGGTGGCCCATTACCCAGATAGTGAATATTGAACCCTAACCCTCCTGCCCCTCCCCCCTTATTGGTGTCCCCATTGTCTGTAATTTCCATCTCTGTGACCATTTAGCTCCCACACATGAGTGAGAACATGCAATGTTTGGTTTTCTGTTTCTGAGTCAGCTTACTTAGGATGATGCTTCCCTTCCTGATGACTTTTGAAAGAGAGAACTAAGTGGCTAATGTAGTGCTGCTCTTGCTCTTTACAAATAATACTCAATTATATCAGGAGGAGAATCTACAGAGCTTAATGGCTCTTGTTCATGTCTTGGATTCTCAGACTAAATAAATTTTATTTTCCTGTCAGCATATTTGTATTATTGTGATTGTGAGTCTCTAAATATCTTGCACAAATAATGGGTTTCCTAAACAACTTTGTGGGAACTATGTAATCCTGAAGAATTCTGTCATAATGGTGTTCATTGGGTCCATGTTGTGAGTTTGCCTAATGGGTAAAATGTTTGTTTGTTTTAAAACACATAAATAATACATGAAAGTAAAATGCTGTTAAGTGGTATGAAGACAATAAAAAAATGAGTCAAACATGGCAGCTGGCCTTATGGGGTTTGTAGCGTAATTGGCAGAGAAACTCACAACCTTATTTTAGCAGTCCTGTATCTTCATGGATTGGTCTCAGACTTGCCTTGTAGTAAATTCTGCTCTAGGAAAGGGACAGGCATTACAGGGAGATTATACCCATAGTAGATTTCACATGAGGGTAGACTTCTGTATTACCTACCTATTCTGCAGTGTATTTGGATGTAATTTAAAATGAATTTGTGGATCCTGCATCAACTGCTTTTCAGTTTATCTAGGTCTAGAATCAATCTGTTCCTATTCCTAGTTTGCTATCCATAATGAAGATTCTTCATCTCATTCTTTCTTAGAAAATAACATTGTTGTGAATGCTTGCCATTAATGTAGCTTTTGTCACAGACACGTCATTGCTAGAGACTCATTTCCAGCTTCCAGATCTGCTTTGGCAATGGGGATGAGAAAAGTCATGGTGCCCAGTTAATTTGCTTCCTAAAATCTCATTCATAATAGACATGGGATTCACTTTCCTGTCTTGGTGATTTGATTCAATGTGACTTTCAAACTAGGTGGTTCTGCACAGATGTCTTACAGAGTAAATAGACTGCTGAGTCAGGAGGTCCCTTGATCCCAGAGTACTCAAGGTGGCAGGTCTTGCAGGCTGTCCAAGTCCGCAAGTGTCTGGCAGCAGCAATGGCAGCTATTTCTATGACAGATGGAGAGGAGTTTGTAGGTAAAATCAATAATTGAAAGTGGGAGGATTTGCATTACATGTGTTACTCTGACACTTGAACAAGCTTTAGATATGTTAATTTATTTAACCTGCACAACAACTCTATTTGACAGGTGAAGACACTGAGGCACTGAGTTTAAACACCAGGTCCACGATCCCATTCCTTTGTAGGGTCACATCACTAGAAAGTGGTAGAGGCAAGAATGGAACCTGGTCAGTCTGGCTTCTGCATCCCTGCTCATAGCCACTACATTGGACTGACTCTCATAAAAGGCCGTTGGTGTGTCACAACTGTGAGCAAAGGGATTATTCAGTTAATACCTCTGCTTTTGTTAAGCTGTTTCATAGAGCATGATGTTTGGTTCTGACTCTCCAGTGTTGAAAGTCAAATATATTATTGCTTATGCTACAATGTAAGGCACAATTTCTTACATAAATGGAGAATTAATCTTAGAAATAAAAGTAAAACCACATAGTTGCGTATGATTCCACCAAAAGACATATTCATTGGAGTCAGTTTTTAGTAGTGGGTAGAACAGTGTGTATTTTATTCTGAGAATGACCTCACAGGGCACTTAATTCTTGATTTTTAAATCAAGAATTGGTGCTCCATGCTACAGTTTCTGAAAAGCCTCAATGTTTGATAGTCTTAAAGATATGACAAGAAAATTGCACAAGAGCCATGTTTTCTCTGCTTAATTTTGTTTTGGTTAACCCAGTGTGAGTTCTTGCTGGGTTCACCCAGACTGGGAATTGCAGCCATGGCGATTAGCAGCAGGAGCTCTGTGAGGTGGCCTGGAACTCACCCCACAGGGAATCTGCCCCATAGAGACCCAGCCTTGTGGAGACCCTACCCGTGTTTGAGACCAGTGACCCACAGCTGTAGTCAGCTGTGTGTTGTTAGTCAGGAGGAACAATCAGGTGTTACTTTACTTGACAACATTTTTTTAGACGGCTGAGAAGCTGTTGTTGATAGTGATTATATAAAATAACATTATATACCTTGTAAAACTCCATTTGCTTTGTGTATGCATTTTAATTTTGGAAATATATACATATAGGCCATATGAACATCATTATGTTGAATTAAAAGTTATTGTTGATATACTCATCTATTCATCTGAAGTTTTATGTTTATTGCATTCTTTTTTTTTTTGAGTTGGAGTCTCACTCTGTCGCCCAGACTGGAGTACAGTGGCTGCTCCCGGCCACCACAGCCTCGACCTGCTGGACTCCGGCGATCCTTCCGCCTCAGCCTTCCAAGTAGCTGGAACTACAGGCACGTGCTACCATGCCCGGCTAATTTTTTGATTTATTGTAGAGATGAGGTTTCGCTTGCCCAGGCGGGTCTGGAACCCGCGGGCTCAGGCAATCCACTCACCTCAGCCTCCCAAAGGCGTGGGATTACAGGCTGAGCCACTGAGCCCAGCTTGCAGTCTTTTTTTTATTAACTGGTTTATTACATAGAAATGAAAATTTAGTCTGAATTACTTCTATTTAGCTCTTAGGCAGCAGTATTACAAATTTTTCAGAAGCGAGAATGTTACTTTTTTTTAGTGAAAAACAGGTCACTGTAACTAATGTCGTTTAAAAGCAATAAAAAATTAAAATATTTAGTGTATTCTAGCATTTAGTAATGGGTATTTGAGGCCCTCTAACCTGGACATTTTATAAACTAGGGAATGGCCTAGGACTATGTGCTTCTTGAAATGTATGTTGTAAAGAACTGTTTCTTTTTTTCCTCTTAATTCCATCCATTGAGGGATTGATACTTTTGTAACTGTTGGGGGAGGGAGGCAGTGTGGCATTGTGTCCCCTAAAGGAAGGTGAAATTGTGGCCCATACCTTGGAAGAGATTCTCATCTTCTCCCAGACCCTGTAACAGTTTATGATCTGGCAATGAGCATCAGAATGTGCTTTGATGAGCTTGGGCTTGGGTGGCTTTTCCAGATTCCAGGTTGGTTTCCTCACTCCTCCTTTCCTTCCCATTCTGCTTCTGCATCAATCCCTGTCCCTATGGATCTTCCTTCACTTTCAAGAGATCATCGATGAATGGCTTAATGAGTGTTCCGTCCTTGGATTGACACTAAATCTTTCCTCCCCTGCAGACCCTAGTTCCCTTATGTTGCTGACCAGCACCCTTCATTTTCCAAGCTGTCCCAACTGAATTGACCATCCCCTCCATATTCTTTGAGTTGAAAACATGAATGAAGGAGACACAGGTAGTTCTTTGTGTTTCTGTTCCTTACAGTATAACATTGCTCCTAAATCTTCTTTCTCCTCCTGGAATAATAGGGGTAGAACTTCTTAAGAACGATGATGTTCTTCCATTTTATGCAGGTTTCAGCTCTATGTTGCTTATTACTTGCTGTAAGAGCAAGGAATATTTGAAGTGCTCACTGCAAGATTATTTTATCTTAATTAATTTTTTTAATTTTTAATTTTTTTATTTTAAAGATGTGGGGTACATTTCAGGGTTTAGGTATACAGATGCTCATTATGCAGGTACCCTTGTTGATGAGGTATATCCCCCCCTTCCCCAGGTAGATACCCACTACTGCCAATCCCGCTTCCCCGCCCCCCTCGCGGCAGTTTCCCGCTACTGCCAATCCTTTTCTTATAGTATTAGGATAATTGTTCAAGGTCCTCATATGAGTGAGAACATGTGATACCCAGTTCTTTGTTTCTGTGAAAGATCACTCAGTATTAGTCTCTCCATCCAAGTTGTTGTGAAGTTTATGATTTTGTTCCTCTTTATGGCTGTGCAATATTCCATCGTGTATATGTACCACATTTTCTTAAATCCAGTCCTCTTTTGTTGGGCAGCATGGCTGGTTCTGTGTTCTTGCTACTGTGAACAATGCTGTGATAAACATACATGTGCAGGCATCTTTTTGATTATTTTAATAATATAAAAGTTAATTCATTGAGAAAGAAAAAACTCAGCTAATTATTGGGTACCCACTGTGTACATATTAGTGCACACTAATTCTCCAGATTTGTGATTTGGAAACTTCAGAATGTTTCAGAAATCAGTCCTCAGGTCAGCTGCTTCCAGCTGTCTGCTCCTTCCCTAACTCTGTCCCACCTGCCTGCCCTTTGCTGTTCTGAGTTCATAGTATCCTCTTGGTAAAGGGACCGGTCTCAGTATATTTAGAAGTTACAAGGTCCAAAAAAAAAAAAAGAAAAGAAATGAAAAGAAAAAGAGATTAAATATAATGAAGTCTGAAGTTTTGGAAGAGTTCTGAAAAGGAGAAATTATAGGAATTGTGTTTTCAACAGATTCTCCTTTATGTGATCATCTTTACTGTCAGTGTCTTTTTGGGACTTCTGTATTCAGGGGTGCTTGGATGGGAAAGATAGTTTGAGAAACAAGTAACCTTTTCTCAGTGCTTCCAAATCATTACTAGGAGGATATTTGTTTTCATGTGATCCTTTCTTCCAGCTGTTCATAGACTTACTGTAAGATAATTTTAAAAACAAACATGAATTCAGAGATGGGAAAAAGAAACTCAAAAGCACATGGTAAAACTGAAAAATGGTAGCATGGGCCAGATAAAGAAATGGGACATGGTGGTTCATTTAGTTTATTCAGTAGAATATAATGAGCATCACTTGCTAATAAGTGCTTAGGATAAGAACAGTAGTGGGCAAGGGAGATACATGCCCAACTGCAGGGAGCTTAAAGTTTAGCTGTCCAATTGTCCAGAGTATTTAGTCCTGCTTTCTACAGGAGGTTGGGCAGAGTGATACTGTTGTCAGGTCCAGTACCAGTTTGGAAGACAGAACTTGACTTCGGTTTGTTTTCAAGAAGGGAAAATTGTGGTTTCTGAATATTCTCCTATCACTTTATCACATGATAGAACTTCAATTACAAAAGAGAACTTTGTATTTTAGAATTTAAGCTTAACTTGATTGATGTTACTTTTTTATTTCTTTTTTTAAAGTAAATCACTGTCCTCATTATCAAGACATTTTATTAACTGGAACAAAGAAGGTGTATTCATTAGATGTTGTTGGGTAATAAGCCATCCCAACGTTTGCTGGCTTAAAGCTACCACCATTTTATATACTCATTTGTATGGGTTAGCCAAAATTTTTTTATTTCTAAAAAATGTTTTTAGCCAACAGAATTTTTATTAGAAGCATATTTACAGCTACTAGTGTCATAGTGGAGGGTAACCTGATATTAGGAGAGGTTGGTAACTCACTGATCATTTATTGAGTTTTTGGAACACATTATTTGCAAGGCATTGACCACACCCTGAGGGCTGCATCAGTGGTGGAGGGTTGCTACTCTGTTTCACTGCTTAGTCAGTGGAGATGGTATGACCCGAATGCTAAAACTTGAGTCTTTCTGGGTAGCAGATATATTGTACACAAGTGCAAAAAGAAAAATACTGACTTAAAAAATTAGAATTTACTCAAAAAATTATCCAGATGTGATGGTGCATGCCTGTAGGCCCAGCTGCTTGGGAGGCTGAGGTAAAAGGATCACCTGAACCCAGGAGTTTAAGGCTGTGTAGAGCCATGGTCAAGCTGCTGCACTCAAGCCTGGTCAGCAGAGTGAGGCCCTGACTCAAAAAAAAAAAAGTTATGGTATTATATTTACGAACTGTTACATCTTTAAAACATTTTGGGGGGCTTACCAGAGTTTTAAAATAATGAAATTAATTTATAAAGCTTGAATTAATTAGAAAACCTCTGGTAAGGATTATAAAACTTTTCTGTTATTCACCTTATTTCAGAAGTTTATTGCTGCTTTTCTAAAGTTGACCCATCTTTATTGCAGAAATTGTTAGTGACAAAGACTAGCAGAATTTTTTTTTTAATCATCTTGTCTCACCATTCATTTCACTGGACTTCAGTAGTCAAATTATCACACTATAAATGCATAATTTCTAGCCTATAGGGAACATCTTACACTGATAATAAGATTCTGCTCTTTTGGTAGTCAGTGGAAAATTCAAGGTGTCGTTTTGGGAAAGGAAACCGAGATCTGTTTGCTCTCTTTCACTTTATACTGCCAGCTTTTCAGCTGTTAAATAGTACATCTAGCTTTTCCAGCAAGTGATATGGAAAATACCTACTGCTTACCAGATTAAGAAAGTAAATGCACATTTTTAAATATTTGCTCTCCTTTTAAAATAAAGACTATCTTTATATTTTAAATCATTATTCTGGTGTCCATTTTGTCAGCTATTTTGGCCTCAGTTTTGTTGTCATAGTGGTTTTATTATGCCCTGTATGTAGCTGTGGAAATACATGGGACCAGATGTCAGATGTGATCATCCTGACGTGTTTGCAGTTATGCACCTGCTCTAGGCTCTTTCCTAAAGCAATTAATGTCATAGTTTAATTCTTATAGAGGTGTTCAACTTTACACATGTTTATCTAGTCATTTCCAGGGGTTTTCCCCCTCTCTATTCTTTCTCTCTATTCTGTTCTTAAAAGAAAAAAAACCCCATTTTTTTCCTTAAGAGAAAGAACCCTGATCAGTGCTCTCATTCTTCTCCTCTTTTCCTAGATGAAATTTAGTTTGATCTGTGTTTGCATATTTTGCATGTGTAATCCAGGAAGGATATTTGTTATGAAAACAATAGCAGCTAACATTTATTGAGCAATAACTGTGCATGCTAATGGTATGCAGCATTAACCATGTCACCTCATGCAGTCCCTCAGTGATACTGAAGTAGTATTTTTCTATCTTCCCATCAGGAACTGAGGTTCAAGGGAGTTGAGTAAACTTGCCCAAGGTCAACATAACTAGATCATAGTAGAGCTAGGGTTGTTTGACTCCCAAATTCTGAACTTTTTACTACTTTGTTATTTCTTGTAGAAATTTACACTGAATGTAGTTATGCCAGAAGGATGTAGCCCAATTTTTAAAAAAATAAATTACTTAAACCACAAGTCTGTCTACTCCATTATAATTTTTTTTTTTTTTTTTTTGAGTTGGAGTGCAGTGGCATGTTCCTGGCCACCGTGGCCTCGACCTCTGGGCTCCGACAATCCTTCCGCCTCAGCCTTCCAAGTAGCTGGAACTACAGGCATGTGCTACCATGCCCAGCTAATTTTTTATTTAATGTAGAGGCGAGGTCTCACCAAGTTGCCCAGGTGAGTTGCGAACCCGCGGGCTCAGGCAGTCCACTCGCCTTGGCCTCCCAAAGTGCTGGGATTACAGGCTGGGCCACCAAGCCTGGCCTTCATTACAAATTAATCCAGTTTTTCTTTTTGAGTTTTATTGAAAATGAGACTAGATTAATTAGAGTGGTAACTTTTTTTAGAAATGCAAATATAAAAAAATTATGAGGATTATCACTTTTTAAAAATGTAAATGTATTTTGAATTAATTTTTAAAACTGCTAACAATATAATAAATGTCGGTACAGCTGAAGCTGTTTTTCCCCTTCATTCATCTCATTGTGTCTACTTTAAGATATGTGTCTGAAGTCTTATGTGAAAAGTCACTCCATTCCCTGCAGGAGTGCTTATCTTTGCAGGCTTGGCGTAGAGACTGGATGGGGGGCATCGCAGTCAACAAGTCATACAGATTCTTGCTTCCAAGATTATTCCTCTGTCATTAACATTTGAATCTCACCCTCCTGTAGCAGATCTGATTGCACAGACCCTCTGTGTCAATGGCTTCTGAGAAAAGTTGAAACTGGCGTGGCATCCAGTGCTCTCCATATCTTGGTCCTTGTCTATTATTTGCTTTAGTGTTCTTAGTTACATTTTCGGTCTGTCTGCTGTTTCCTGAACATGTCCTGTGCTCTCCAACGTTGTTCCAGCTGTTCTGCCTAAGATTTGCTCCCAGCATATCTGCATACGCATTTTTGTGACTTTATTTGTAGCCCTCTTCAGTGTCATACAATTTGCTACTTTCTCAGCAGGAAGTCATAGTTTGCAGCCTTATTCTAACTCCATATTGCCATACCACATCCTTACTTTATGTCAGTGTCACTCTTCCTTTGATGTTCACTCTGTGTAGATTTCTCCTACATATTCATGAAGGGCTTTAAAAAAAAGCTAATTCATGCCATTAATCACATGGATGACCCTTCTGAGCATGGATGATCCACGTCATTGAACATCTACATGAATTGCTATCCAATCAATACCCTTGCCTGGGCTGAAAGAGCTTTCACTGATTTCTTGGAAGGGAGATTCAATATACAGCAGTTAAGAGTAGGGGGTGTGGCTAGGTGCAATGGCTCATACCTGTAATCCTCGCACTTGGGAAGCCCAGGTGGGAGAATTGCTTGAAGCCAGGTGTTAGAGACCAGCTTGGGTGATGAAATGAAACCTAGTCTCAAAACAAAACAAAAAGTAGGGGGTGCTGTAGCCAGAGACTGCTTGAATGGAATCATGGTGTCGCTGCCAATGAACTGTGACCTTGCAAAAGTCATGTAATCTCTATACTTTGTACTTCAGTATTTTTCATCTGAAAAACGATAATAAAGAAAGGTTTTCTTTTTAATAGTGTCATCAATTATGTTAAGTAAGTTAAATCAGATAATAGTAGCAGAAACTTATCTGGCATATGGTTAGAACTTAGTGATACCTATTAATTAAAGTTATGGTCATCCATTCCATTTCACAGACATACTACATGACCAGGTTATAGTTTAACACCCTGAAATGTGCTACCTCTGAAATGTTAGCTCTCACTTGTAAACTATAGCATCTTATCTAACCCACCACTTCAGATCTTTGCCTTTAACTTTATCCAGACATTGAGTGTGTTACCTCTCCTATTTTCTCCCAGTCTATTATACTCCTGACTTTACTTTCTTCTTTACTCAACACTTGCCCTATTCGGTCTTCTTGTTGAGCCATAGTAGGGATTGTGTTCTTGAAAAGCATTGTAGTTAGCAAAAACCATAGATGGCAAGATCGAAGTCTTAGAGGAAATAGGGGGTCAAGAAAAAAAACAATTAAAAATGACATTAAACATATATCTTAAATTTCATAGATTCTCGATGACTTAGCCAATACTCTTCCAAAACCAGCTAAATGTATTGATGTTAAAAGCCAGCACTGATTGGTGGGCCTTCTCTTGAATGAATCAGCTTCTTTACATGTTCAGGAATATTTGCTGTAGCATCCTATAAGTTTTATCATACGCTGACTCTCTTTTCAGAAGTTTTCAAACCAGCCTTTGTCATGGAACTTAATGTTTTTAGCATTTGCATTCTCCTTGTGATAGATTTTAAAGGCTCTTCAAAATGCATATGTAACCCCTTCTATTTTTTATAATTCATAAAAGCACTTACCATACATTTTAAATGTAGGTATGTGTTAGTTTATTGATACACAGTTATATTGAATAAATATTGGTTGAAGATGATCCCCACCTGCCCCACAAAACCTCAATCCATACCGTCATTGCAGATCCCACTTTCTGTCCTACTATAGCTGAACTGCATATCTTGGTGACAGAACACCACAGGTCTTTTGCTCTCAAGTGAACTGTATTCTCTGGTGCATTTTGTACAGGCAGTTCCTCCTATTGGGATGACATTTCTTTGGTTTGTTAGCTTGGTGAATTCCTATTCAGTCCTTCTAGATTCTACTCAGGGCTTTTCTCCTCTGAGAAAATTTCTCCTTTTCCCAGTTGATCTCAACCTCTTTTGGGTTGTTGTGCACATCATATTGTATTGTGATGTGTGTGTAAGAATTCAATTTATTGTTGTCTGAAAGACAAGTCTAATTTACTTTTTTTTTTTTTTTTTGAGTTGGAGTCTCACTCTGTCGCCCAGACTGGAGTGCAGTGGCCGCTCCCAGCCACCGCAGCCTCCACCCGCTGGGCTCCGGCGATCCTTCCGCTCAGCCTTCCAAGTAACTGGAACTACAGGCACGCGCTATCACACCCTGCTAATTTTTTTTTTTTTTGATTTATTGTAGAGATGGGGTCTCACCAAGTTGTCCAGGTGGGTCTCGAACCCGCGGGCTCAGGCAATTCACTCACCTCAGCTTCCCAAAGCACGGGATTACAGGCTGAGCCACCGAGCCCAGCTCTAATTTACTTTTGTATCTCAATAAAGTAGCAAACAATGTGTGTTAAATATTTGTTGACTGATAGCTCTTTGTTCCTACCTCTGTTATGACTCCTATCACAGTTCACTTAATATTAGTTATTCATATTATGTATCTATCTTTCATGTATGGTTTTAAGCTTCTGGATGTCAGATACCATGCCTAATTCCTCTAAATATTTCCTCAAAGCACTTAATAAATACTTGCTGATTAAGGAAGTACTTAGAATATTTAGGTGACCTGGTGTTTAGTTCTCCACATTGGGATTGATAATCAGGTGCTTAATAAAGTACATGTCCTAAGACTAATTTCCAGGAAGCAAATGACATTTAGCTGTGTATCTTTCAGATGTAGGTTGTGGCAATTTCCAACTTTTAGTCAATAAAATAGTTAATACCTGAAAAAGAATATTGTTTCAGAATATGCTTCTCTGATCCCACACATCTCTTGAAGCCCTGACTGGTGTTAGGGCATTGTAGGTTAGGATCTTTGGCAATCGGACTTCTAAGTAACTAACTATAGTCAACAGGCTGTAGACAAAGGCCTTGTCCCCCGAATCCTTCAGTGTGAAGTATGGGGAAAGACTCTCTGCTGTTTAGGATTTTTGTTGTTGTTATTATAGACAACTTATCCTGCTTTCTTTATTTTATTCCTTTTCTTGTTAAACTTTCCAGATGTGTTCTTACTAAGTTAGGTATAGGCTCCTATGTCAAGACCTTCTCCAGTATAGGTCCAATTTATCTTTACAGTCCTATTTGTAGTGCCCCTATGTATACTGTCCAGTTTCATCAAATTGAACACTTGCCAAGAAACCTTTAATATTTCCATTTAAGCACTTTTGCTAATACTATCACCTCTGTTAGAAATTTCTGTCCATCAAAGTCTTCCCTATCCTTGAAGACATTTTCCATGTCCTTTTTCCTCTCAAAACCACCATGTTCCCATGCCTATAATCGTATTTGGTTTCCCTCTTCTGTGAGCTCTTGTGTCATTTTGTTTGTACTTTTTACAGCACTTACATAGATATGTATTTCAAAAATTATTTTAAGCTTCTTTTTCTGAGTATGTATATTTTAATAGCAGCGTTTTTTATTCTTGTGGATTTTAGCCAAACTATCTATGCCAGTACCTGAGATTATTGAGCTGCTAAATTTGCATTCCTGAAAAAACTTTTGTTGTTGTTGTTTATCAAAATCATTGATAAGTTTTTCCCAACATATGTTCCATCATGTTCCTCATAAAGAAATCCGTGATCAAATAAATTTAAGAAACACTGCTGTTCAAATGCTGCATTGAATATGCAATGAGATTAACAACATATATTAAAGCCTCTAAAAAGTACTGCCATAAACCCATATCTAACTGTGTTTAGCAATATTTCTTAATTTAGTTGACTTCAGAACTTTTTAGAGTTTGACTTTTGTTAACATCCTATTGAACTTCCATTCTGTGAAATGCTGGTCTAGAGAATTAATTATTTTTAAATAAGTCATCAGAAATATTCAGCATTTTCTGACAGTCTCTGAAATCTTCACTGCTATTAAATTTAGTCAATCTTGCTCTAAGATTGTAGGAATGTGGTGATTTAAGTAACTGCTCACGTCTGGATTGTGTTTAACTAACTAAATGTAAAAAATGATTTCTGAGTTTTATTTATATATTTATTTATATTGAGATGAGATCTTACTATGTTGCCCAGGCTGGTCTTGAACTCCTAGACTCAAGTGATTCTCTTGCCTCAGCCTCCCAAAGTGCTGGGATTACAGGTATGAGCTACCATGCCTGACATTTTTTTTTTCTGAGTTCTTATACTGCACTCAGTCCTATGAGATAAGCAAGATTGAGAACAGGGATTATGAAAGTAGTCTGTGGCCTGGTCTCTGTTTTCAAGGGGTTTAAATATTAGAGTTATGTGAGACTCAAATACAAAGTTATTGAAGGCTGCAGAATTTTATGTGTACCAATAAGTACTAAGTTGTTTTGTTGATCATAGGAATCCTGAAGTATTAGAAGCAGTGAAGACAAAGGTGATCTTAACGGCTGGTGAGGAATTCAGAGAGCCCAGCCTTGAACTGGTCTTGAAGAGTGGGCAGGTGTGATCAGGCAGGGCCTGGAGACAAAGCGGGATAAAGGCATGTAAATTGCATGAGTTGTGTGGTGAAGCACATAAAGTGGGTGACACTGAAGAGATAAACCTGCTTCGGCGTTTTGCAAAAACAGAACTGCTATCAGCATAGAACTGTACCTCCTTATTTTCTCTCCAGATCCTGGGACCTAGAAATGTTTATTACCCTTTTGTCCTCTACAGTGTCAGATTGTGTTCAGTTTATTTATTTGGAATACACAAAAAAATCGAATACTTGTAAGTTTACATATTTTGAAAGCAAGGACATTCTGGAGGATGAAGGAAAGGGTGGGCAGTAGAGAGTGGTCTGCAGAAAACAGACCTTCAGGCAAGTAAGTGTCAATGAAGCACTGTTTTCTAAGGTGTCAGTAACCAAACGTATCTCAGGGCCATTTAGGTCTGTTTGAAGGGTTTTTTTTTGTTGTTGTTTTTTGTTTTCGTTTACTGGATATTTGCTTAGCAGAAACATTGCCTATTTCTGTAATGGAGCCATGCAGGTATCTCAACAATAGACTGAACCTGACTGAGAGTTGTTTCTTTGACTGATGTAATCAACAAACACCATAACTTTAAATATACATATTGAATATTTATTATGTTTAATCTGATAGATGCTTATATTATTCATTTCCATTTCATTATTTTTCGTATTGTTTAAAGATAAGCTTTGGCATATTAAAATTCTAAAAGTGTTTGTGTAGACAATGAGTCATGAACTAACTGAGTAGCTCCAAACCAGAAGTGGCTTGGGGACCTACCAAAGGAGAGTGAGGAGAAAGCTTTTTTTTTCTTAAATTATAAAGATGTGGGGTACAATTCAGGGTTAGGTATACAAACGTTGATTATGCAGGTACCCTTGTTAATGAGGATGCCCTTCCCCCGCCCCACGAAAGCTTTTATAGGGTGAAATTGGAAGCAGAGCAACAAAATTTTTTGATGGGTTAAAGTTTGAGCAGTTGCCTTATTTGGATTCTCCTGGTGGAAAACTCCTGATTATGTATCTAATACTCAGTTAGCTGCTTGTGATTGGCTGATTTAAGTTTTGTTTTGTTTATGTAGAAATCCAGGGCCTTGAAGACTTCTCAGCCTATTAAGTTATTTTAATTGTTTAATGCATGTATGAAGTCTTTTATTTTTACATTGTAATATCTCATGAGTTTTTGCCCAAAGGATAGCATACGATATATCAAAAAGAATTTTTTTAGAGACAGGTTCTCACTCTGTTACCTAGGCTGTAGTGCAGTAGCACAGTCATAACTCAGTGAAACCTTGAACTCATGGGCTCAAGGGATCCTCCCACCTCAGCCTTCCAAATAGCTGAATCCACAGGCATGAGGCACCATGCCTGGCCAGCATACTATATTTGATTATACTATCAGTATTTGCTCATATTGGGAAAAAATTTATTTACAATTGCCAAAGAATGACATATACCTCTGGGGGTTAGGGCAGTAACCTTGGTTCTAAATTAGGGTGACTTATCTGCCCATCACCTAATTCACACCTCCAGAAAGGTTTACTAGTTAATATAGTACAGTTGTAGTGCACTGCATGGCTTACCTTTCCTTCTGTAGCAAGGATCCTCATTTTAAACTGAACTTTGTGGCTCCCCCTCCCTTTTTTTTTTTTTTTTTTTGCTGCCCTGTCCCCATTCATTCCTAACAAGAGTCTTTAGTCAGAACTCAAAAGAAGGTAGCCAAATTATATTGGTAGTCCCATATAAGGTGCTATCTTGTAAGTGAAATATGTATATACTTTTAGAGTGCTTAAAGTGCTGAAATAGGACTGATTTTCTAAGAATAATGAAGAAAACTCCCTTGGGATGTCAATGAAGAAAGATAATTTTATTATTGATTGCTAAGGAGGTGAATGTATTACTAGCTACAAACCAGCACAGGTTCTGGCTGCTGGTGATGATGATTGTACTATGGCAGTGTTACATAGGATGTGCATGAAAACTCTGGAGAGCTGCCTGTTAGTCTGCCCCACCTCTGTTAGGTTACTTGGTTAATCATGGCTTAAACCTGGAACCTATATTTCATTAATTTAGTAAATGCTTCTCCTCCCCTCCTCTCCCCTCCCCTCCTCCCTCCCACCCTTCTTCCTTCTTTCTTTCTTTCCTTTCTTTCACCTCACTTTGTCAGCCAGGCTGGAGTACGGTGGCACGATCGATCACAGCTCACCATAGCCTTGACCTCCTGGGTTCAGGCAATCCTTCTGCCTCAGACTCCTGAGTAGCTGGAACTATAGGCACATACCACCACACCCAATTAATTTTTTTTTTTTTTTTTTTTTGTAAATACGATGTCTGGCTATGTTGCCTAGGCTGGTCTCAAATTCCTGGGCTCAAGCAATCCTCCTGTCTAGGCTTCCCAAAGTGCTGGGATTCAGGAGTAAACCACCATACCCGGCCCATGCTGTTTCATCTGATTGTCTTATTACAACCCAAGTGACTTTCTTTTGTTTAATAAAGCGGTGACTTAAATGGCTTTTAAAGAATAAAGCAAGCAAAATAAAAAGGCTTAGTGCAGTCCATAAAGTGTGCACTATTGTTCTATCTCCTCAGAACAGAGGCCTTCTAGAGTAGTGTACCACCTAAGGAAATTTTGGCAGAAATCTCAAGCTTTATGTACAGAATAGAAATCCATGACTTTCTTATAATTAAAAACACTTGTGCATTTTAACTTGTAACCCCTATAAATGTTTATCTTGTTTTAAAAGTTAGACACACAAATATGTTAAGACTTGTTTGATAGTAGCCAGAGATACCAGTTATCTTAGTTCCCCTCTGAAACCTGAAGACAAAAATTACATTCCTATGTCCTAACTTTCTGAAGTAATGACATAAG
Source organism: Tarsius wallacei (assembly GCA_963574415.1). Taxonomy (NCBI): domain Eukaryota; kingdom Metazoa; phylum Chordata; class Mammalia; order Primates; family Tarsiidae; genus Tarsius; species Tarsius wallacei. The sequence goes on along the minus strand of CAUYQG010055139.1, from coordinate 7,000 downwards.
GTATAATGTCATTACTTGTCAGCTAATTCATGGAATTTCAAGAAAATGATATTTCAGTTTAATCATTATAGGAATGTGGTGATTTTTCCTTCCTTGCATTCAGAAATATAAAATTGGGCATGTGATTGTGGAGTCCATGGACATTTTTTCCCTGCTGCTGAGCTCTGGGTTTTGTTCGGGGGCCCTAAGAACTCTGTGAGCAGTGTTGAATCCAATGATGGAGAAAAGGCATCATGCTATTTTTACCTGTACCTTTTAATTCCCATGCCTTCTGCTGTGAAAAATCTGTTTTCTTAGCCCTGTGACTATTGCCTATGGAGGAGGATTAAAGACTTGGGGAAATGCCCCCATTTCTCATTCACAATAATTTTACAGTTTATGAATTAATGATATCAGAGGTTAATGAAAAATAACTGTGTCAGGAAGACCAAGAACTATCATAGGATTGCATACCTTAGGCATCATCATTGAGCTGCTTAATTTTGTATGTGAAGAAAATATTTACAAAGCAGTCAACTTAATATTTTATTACCTTGAAAACTTTCCTTTTTAGAGTTTTCCCCAGGTGCAGTTTTATTCATTTCTGAAGTATTAACATGCAAAAACAAATATTCTTAAAAGTATATGTGTGGTAGGTGGTGGGGAAAGGCTGGAACTTGCTTTAAATTTTTTTTGCAGGGCTAAAATATGTGAAAATTAACATCTAGAACCATGGTTTTTAAATGAGAAAAACTCCCATATATATTAGAGTATATATATTTGTCAAAGGAAAATATGCATCTATTTTAAAACCAATTTAAGAAAAATTTAAATATGAAAGTTGATGTAAAAGTATTTGACCACATGCCATAAGGATTGTAGCATCTTTCTTTGTCTTGATGCTCTTCCATTGGCATTTCTTAGAATCATAAAAAAAATATCTTGGAATAACTGTCTGTACTCATTCCTTTAAACCAGGAAAGAAAATCATTATACCAATGCTATATTTTTGAGCAAATATGAGTTTACTACTTTAGGCAATAATGTGTTTGAATTTGGCTTCTTATGTTCATAAAGAGTTTCTTTCAGATCATGTTATTAAGGTGCTGAATTTACCTATTTTTTTTCCTCTTTTATTGTTTCCCTCTGATGTGACTGCTGTGTTGACAACCCTCTGTATCTCTGCTGCGGATTTTTTTTCCATCATTAAGGAAACCTCCCAAGGTAAGCATAATGTGGAATGTAGCATGTACATTGGCTTAGTGTGCAAAAATCCAGGATTTAACTCATCACAATAACCCATGTAGAACATCTGTCCCCTTGAGAAGAAAAAAATCAGCATTCTAATTTAAAACTCAAGCCACGAACAAACAATGTTGGTAATAATATAAATTAGAACTTTACATGTACTAAGTACTTTTACACATTATATTATTCTGAGGATGAATGCTCTGATCCTTTGAGCAAACCTGTCATGATACTGTTTCTGTTTTGTTGATGATGAAATGAGATTCAGAGAGATGAAACAGCACATCCTATCTCACAAACTGAGTGAATAGAAGAACTAAGACTGTACAACATCACCACCCTAGAATGTGGAAGAACAAAAATGGTAACTTTTATACAATGGAACTATGGTAACCGTGATTACTGATTGGACAAACTATCTTTTTATGTGCCAACTAAGAATAGTTGATCTGGAAAAGTTCTCCACACTTATATATGGAGATCCAACCTTCCACCAACTTTGTATACTTACTTCAGTAGAGTTCCTAGCCCATCACAGTGTCCGCTAGCTAGAGGTGTCCTCCACTGCTCTGGCCATTGTTTGATGGTATATTTACCAGTGAGAAGCCCAAAAGTTAGAGAATAGATGGAGGGAGGAAGAGGGAAGAAATGAGAAAGGATCTGAATGACCAGCCTATGAATAATTGAAGGTTGATTTTGTTACCAGCGAGCATTTTATTGAGTATCAGAGGGACACTTACCACCAAAAGGAATGAGAAATTTGACCAGCCCTTTGACCAATGATACTGATTACAGATGTGGTTCCTGAGATGGGATTATAACAGTCAATACCTACACACTCTGTATGGTTAGAATTGAAGATGTGTTGGGTAAAGGCATGGAATCCAGAATAGATAAAACTTATGAAGTCTAGCAATTAGGTTCGCGAATTCATCCTAGAAAAAGTGCTACATACCCCATTGCTAAATATCACTGCAGTCACCTTTGAAATACATTCCTTGGGAAACTATGCACTGACACCAGCATCTAGTTCACCTGTCAAAGCAATTTTGGAACTCTTTTTCTGGAATGGCCATCAGAACTGTCATTGTATTACCCTTGGTGCCCTGAATGTCATCAAAATATCTTCCTTTCAATATTTCCTTTACCTTCAAGTAAAGAAAAAACTCACTGGGGGCCAGATCAGGTGTGTGGGGAGGGTATTCTAATGCAGTTATTTGTTTACTGGCTAAAAACTCCCTCACAGACAGTGCTGTGTGAGCTGCTGCATTGTTGTGATGTAAGAGCTCCTTTGGGACCATTTTTTCACACATCTTTCTCATGCCAAGATTTTCAGTTAAGATTTTCCTGACTGTTTCTCTATTGATATTTATTTGGTCTGTTATGCTTCTCACAGCCAATAATTTTGATGCACAGTCCAACAAATTTTTGCAGTATTTTAGTCTATTCTGCTCGTTACTGGTCGTCCTGACCTCTCTTCATCAGTGATGCTTTCTCTCCCCTCAGAAAAATGTTTAATCCATCTGTACACTGCCATTTTCTTCATTGCATTATCCTCATAAACTTGGACTAACATGTCCCTGATTTCACTTCCACTCTTGCCAAGTTTTACAAGAAATTTAATGTTCATTGCTCTAATTCAAGTTCCAACATTCTCAGCACACAAAAACATGCAGCAACAATAATGAACGCCGCTCAGCAAGACACCACCACATGTTGACATAAATACAGCTGTGAGACAACAATATACTAAGGTTATGAAACCTTACTGAGTTGTTTGTGTGATGCTGCCAATGTAAGCACATGGGAGAAAGTTTGCGAACTGAATTGTCAGACTTCGCACTTTCCCAGGGTTATGAAGAATCTGATTTTCTATAATCCAATATAGAAATCCACTAAAATGGTGTTTCATTCTTTTTATTTATTAAAAGTATCATAGGTATTGTCCTTGGCACTAAGAGGTTCAACTCTAGCAAGGAAGGCATGCATTGGACAAATAATATGAGATCTGTTTAGAAAGAAGAAATATATAAGGTTATAGAAGTGAAGGCAGTAGAGCATCCTGGCCAAATCTAAGGGATCAAAAGATTCTCCCCAAGCAATAGTTGATGTGGATATAATCCATAAAATGTGCAACCTAAAAAATGTCTCTGTCACTAGAAGGTATGAGTGCTGTTTATCTAACTCTTACTCCCTTGCTGCTCATTTCTAGAAATTTCAGAACAGACTGTCAGTCTTTTATATGTTTAATTATTTCCCTGCAGAACAAGGTAGTGATATACTGAGTAATTCATTCCACATATGGCTAGTTAGTGAAGGAAAAGCACTGAAATTAAAAAGAGACACAAAAATATTTTAAAAATCACTACTGTTTTATATACAAGAATGTTCTGGATACTTTCTAGCTAGTATATATAGTCTAACGGTTCCCAACCTTAGTTTTGCTAGGTATCCTATTGATAGTTTCTAATAAGTGACATTAAGTTTTCAAAATAATGTAAAATTGCCACATTAAAAAATATATAGGCTATAAGGCACATCTGGAAAGCATAAATAAGCATAAATATCACCTTGAGAAAGAAAATCAGTGGCACAATAAAGTCAAATTTAAAAAGACACTAAGTAGATACAGGTCTTTCCTTGTAGAAACTGTGTAAATGTTGAAAGAAAATGGGAAAGGGAAAGGTGCTTTTAATGATGATTATATAAGAATGAAATTGTATTTATTTAAAACAATGAGATTTTCCAAAATCAACTGGATGTTCTACAGTTTAATTCAATTCTGGCACTGACTACCCAGAGTTAGCACAGATCCTACAGGTTAAGGGCTCAGTCCCGCAAGACTGCCTCTGCTTTAGATGCCAGTCCCAAGTCCCAGGTTGCCTACCTATATTCCCGACCTACTGGTTAGAAACAGAGTTCCCATGACCCTCTCCTCAGGTTCAGTGACTTGCTAGAATCACTCACAGAACTTAGGAAAACGCTTTATTTAACCTTGCCAGTTTATTATAAAGGATATGACTCAGAAAGAGTAAGATGGAAGCAACATATAGGGCAAAGTATGTAGAGACTCAGCATGGAGCCTATGTGCCCTTTCTGAGTGTACTTCTAGTACCTCAGTGTGTTCACCATCCCAGAAGCTCCCCGGGTGTCTTTCCTTCTCATTGTAACTAGTTTTGAGGCTGAGGTTTCTGTCTTAGAGGTATTGCAGATCTATGTAAAAGTGGGAATGCCTGTTAGCTTAATCACCTTCTGATTGACATTGGATTTTGGAAGGAGGTAGTACAGAAGGAGAAGACACATGTGTGAGAATCACTTCCTTATGCCATATGCATACTCGTACGGAGAAGTATCTTCAGTCACAGCAGAAGTAGAAACACAGGGTGGGAGGGAAAGTTCTTCCTACTTTTTTTTTTTTTTTTTTTGTTAGAGGGTTTTGCTCCATCATCCAGGCTGGAGTGCAGTATTGTGATCATACCTCACTGTAACCTTAGACTCCTGGGCTCAAGCAATCCTCCTTCTGAGTAGCTGGGACTACATGCATGAGCCACAGTGCCTGGCTTGTATGTCAGTATTTATTGAGCGTCTTCCATGTCCCAAGCTAGCATTGGAGAGCTTGAAGAGATTTTTGAACTCGGACCATTTAAACTCTCTTATTTAAGACCAGAGAGAGTGATGCTTAACCTAGGAATTTGTCAAGACTATCCATTACGAGAGCTTGATTCCAGTCTAGGTTTCTGATTGCCAGTTGGATACAGTCTGGTAAACAGTAGGCCAGGTCTCTGTGGGTTTCACATCCTGGGATTCAATCAACTTCCTATCAAAAATATTCAGGAAAAATAGCAATATAGCAATTAAAGACACCAATTTTAAAACAATACAGTGTAACAACTATTTACATAGCACTTCTACTGTATTAAGTATTATTCGTGATCTAGAGATAATTTAAAGTATATGGGTCTGGATGTGGTTGCTCAAATCTGTAATCCCAGCACTTTGGAAGGCTGAGGCAAGAGGATTACCTGAGCCCAAGGGTTTGAGACCAGCCTGAGAAACTTGGCAAGACCTCATCTCTACAATAAATTAAAAAAAAAATAAATTTAGCTGAGTGTGGTGGCTTGTACTTTTGTTTCCAGCTTCTTGAAAGGCTGTGGCAGAGGGATCGCCTGAGCCTAGCAGGTAGAGGTTGCTGTGACTGTGCCACTGTGTTCCAACCTAGGCGACAGAGTGAGATTTCAACTCAATTGTAATAGTAATAGTAATAATAATAATAATAAAGTATATGGGAGGATATGCATAGGTTATGTTCAAATACTGTGCCATTTTATATAAATGACTTGAATATTCAAGGATTTGAATATCCACAGGGGTTCATAGAACCAATCTTTCAAGGATATTGAGGGACAGCTGTACTTTCTATGGTACCACATGATTGCAAAGGGGTTATTCTATTTGTTGGGGTTTTATGTGACAAGATAGGAAGAAAAAGTAAGAAGAAAGAGTTTTGGGGAAAATGTAAATAACTGCAAAATCACTTTGTTTGGGATTATATCCTTCTTTACTCAATTAGCTCGTTTTTAACTCATGGTTGTTATGTTAATTCTTATAATTTAGTATGTGATTATATATATCACTTAAATAATGTGATTTTGTGAATTAAATTCACTTTTTAAAAATGATATTTATTTATAAGTGAGGTTAGGAACTACTGAAATTCAAGGTGTTTTATATTCTATTTCTAAGTAAATGAATTTGTTGACAAAATAATCATGGACTGGAGAAATTGACTACATTATAGCTGAAAAAAACCATGACTTTTTTTTTTTTTTGAGTCAGAATCTCACTGTGTTACCCAGGCTGGAGTGCCGTGGCACACTCACGGCCACCACAGCCTCGACCTACTGAGTTCAGGCGATCCTTCCACCTCATCCTTCCAAGTAGCTAGAACTACAGGTGCACACCACCGCACCTGGCTAATTTTTTGATTTATTGTAGAGATGAGGTCTCTTGCCAAATTGCCTTGGCTGGTCTCGAACCTGTGGACTCAGACAATCCTCTCATCTCAGCTTCCCAAAGTGCTGGGATTATAGCCATGAGCCACTGCGCCCAGCCAAAAAAACCCTGTTATTTTTGAAGGCCAAATCCTTTAAAGACACTCACCAATATATACCCAAAACCTGGTTTTACAAAAATTGCTGAGAAAAAAAGAAAGGGAGATCCTTATTGTGTATACTTTATGTCACCTGAAGTGTGGGATTAAAAAAATTTTTTTTTTGAGTTGGGAGTGGAGTGCAATGGCAAGATCACAGCTCAGACCTGGACCTCCTGGTCTTAACCATTTCTTCCATCTAAGCCATGTGAGTGGCTGTGACTACAGGTGTGCATCACTATGCTTGGCTAATTTTTTTAAAGCATTTATTTATTTATTTATTTATTTATTTATTTATTTACTTACTTACTTACTTACTTAGCTTTGCACAGTGGCAGTATCATAGCCAATGAGATTTATCCGAGGCATGGTTATTGCTAATTGAAAACTTTTTTTAATACCCTGCCGTGATGACTTGCAATTTATTTATTTATTCATTTATTTTAATGTCTTCAGGGTCTACAAATAGTTTTTGGTTTGGGCTTTAAGTGTACCCACCACCCCCACTTGTGCATATTGTACCCGATCAGTGATTTTTTTGGTCCTTCCATCGTTTCCCAGCCTCCCCCTTCTGAGTCTCCAGTGTTCTCCATGTCTTTACAGATTCTTAGTTTAGCTCCCATT
>CAUYQG010055132.1:0-12068 GCA_963574415.1 Tarsius wallacei | reverse complement strand
TCCAGATACTTGGAAGGCTGAGGCGGAAGGATCGCCGGTGCCCAGCAGCTCGAGGCCGCGGTGGCCGGGAGCGGCCACTGCACTCCAGTCTGGGCGACAGAGTGAGACTCCAACTCAAAAAAAAAAAAAAAAAAGAAATACCCCAAAGCAGTATTAAAGATGAGGTAGGTTGGGCACGGTGGCTCAAGCCTGTAATCCCAGCACTTTGGGAGGCCGAGGCAAGTGGATTGCCTGAGCCTGCAGGTTGGAGACCAGCCCGGGCAACTTGGCAAGACCTCGTCTCTACAATAAAAATGAAAAAATTAGCCGGGCATAGTAGTGCGCACTTGTAGTTCCTGCTACTTGGAAGGCTGAGGTGGAAGGATCGCTGGAGGCCAGCAGGTGGATGCTGGGATGGCTGTGAGTGTGCCACTGCACTCCAGCCTGGGTGACAAGAGTGAGACTCCAATTAAAAAAAAAAAAAAAAGATGAGGTAATAGTCAACCTTTTCTGTATAGAAAAAATTGTCTCAAAAGTGGTGGTTAGCTAAAACATTGAATAAAGAGAGAAATCCTTTGAGACCCGACAAAGGTGACAGTGTTCATTTCTGTGACATTACTGGGTAGGCAAGCTTTTGTAGACCCGCTGGGAACTTAACCACTATTTCCATGGGAAAATAAATTCCAGATTCCAAACAACAATTTACAGTGATGTTCTGGAATACAGCCCATTAATAAGCTGGACTTAGGCTAGGCTCGGTGGCTCAGCCTGTAATCCCAGCACTTTGGGAGGTCGAGGCGAGTGGATTGCCTGAGCCCGCAGGTTCAAAACCCGCCTGGGCAACTTGGCGAGACCTCGTCTCTACAATAAATCAAAAACTAGCCAGGCGTGGTAGCACGTGCCTGTAGTTCCAGCTACCTGGAAGGCTGAGGCAGAGGGATCGCCGGAGCCCAGCAGGTTGAGGCTACGGTGGCCAGGAGCGTGCCACTGCACTCCAGTCTGGGTGACAGAGTGAAACTCCAACTCAAAAAAAATAATAATAATAAGCTGGACTTCCTGTGCTGTGCCACATAGTTGTTACAGACTGGAGAATTCAACATTAAGAGTGGGAGAAAAAAGGGAAGATCGTTTCATTTGAGTGAAAAAGGAGTAAGTATGAACATGACCTAAACTGCTTGATTTAAACTCAGGTAGGGGGCAGCCCTCTTTCGACTCCCTTCCTGCTGTGGGAGCTTTTGTGTCTTCTTAATAAACTCCTGCTTTCTCACCAAAAAAAGTAAAAATTAAAAAAAAATAAATTCAGGTAGGAAAGATTATCAAAGATATTAAATGGTAAAGCCAGTTGTTATACACCAGGAAGGAAGAAAAGTACTCAGTCAGTAACTGAAAATGTACTATTTTCATTACTTCATATACATTGGAGCTTGTTTTATGCATACCTGGGTGCCATCTGGTCTTATTAGAGATATTTAAATTTTGTTTTATTCTTAAGGAAAAACTAGAAAGAAAAAGAAATGAGGGGAAAGCAGGAAGTACTTTTTGTTTTGTTTTGTTTTTAAACATTACCTAGACAGGGAGCTTAGCAGCACTGGTCACAAAGTGAATTTAACAGAGAAAGATGAAAGGAGAAGACAGCTCAAGTCATGGTACACTAATATCTCTATCAAACAGAAATAGTCCATTGATATTTTTCCAATGATTTTTTTAAATACCTAGATTATTTATAGAATTTTAAGTTAAAAGGATGTTAAGTTTAGGCCGGGTGTGGTGGCTCACACATGTAATCCCAGCATGTTGGGAGGCAAAGGCGAGAGGATTGCCTGAGCTCAGGGTTCAAGACCACCCTGGGCAACTTGGCAAGACTAAAAATTAGTCAGGCATGGTGGCGCACACATATAGTTCCACCTACTTGGAAGGCTGAGGCAGAAGGATAGCCTGAGCCCAGCAAGTCGAGGCTGTGGTGGCCGTGAGTGTGCCACTGCACTCCAGCCTGGGCAACAGAGTGAGACACCAACTCAAAAAACAAAAAAATGTTAAATGTAGCTGAGATTTTGGTGTCTTTCAGACTCTGTCAAAGTTTAAAATACAAAATGGGGTGCATGTCAGGCACCACAGCACAAGCCTGTAATCCCAGCACTTTGGAAGGCCAAGGTGAGAAAATTGCCTAAACTCATAGGTTTAAGACCAGCCTGGGCAACTTGGTGAAACCTCGTGTCTACAATAAATAAAAAAATAAGATGGGTATGATAGTGTGCACCTGTAGTTCCAGCTACTTGTAAGGCTGAAGTGGAAGGATCGCCTGAGCCCAGCAGGTCGAGGCAGCAGTGGCTGTGAGTATGCCACTGCACTCCAGCCTGGGCGACAGTGAGACCCCCAACTTAAAAAAAAAAATGGGGTGCAGAAAGAGTACATACAGAGTACATAACCAGAATGTAGTGAGACCAGTTAGCCCCTTCATTACCCATTGAAACAAAAAGGAGTGCATTTAAATACCAATGTGAGGCATGGTATGGAAAAAAAATTTTTCTGACAATGAGGCATAAAAAGGATTATGAAATCTCTTTTTAAAAGTCCCACAAAGAGAGTAGCAGAAGTTGGATATGCCTAATATTCCTACCTGACTGCTCTACAGGGCAGGTAATAGTTTATTGTTTCAAAAAGTACTTATAACTCATGCACTCCGCCTAAAATTCTGAAATGGTCTGAGGCATGAATCTGGCCATTTCCCTATCTTCTGGTTTGTGAAATAAAGTTATTTCCCCTTCACCAACACCTCCCCCGCAAAAGAAAAATGCACTTACAGTGTTAAGCAGTAGACAAAGTGTGGGGTTTAGACCAGAAAGCCATGTGTCAATCCCAGAAGTAACATGTAGCTCAGCTGGACACGCTGGGCAAGTTCACAGCCCCTCAAACCTCAGTGCCCTTACTCTTCCATAGATTATGGGAAGAAGGCTTACCGGACCACATATGGCAGAATATCTAACATACAACAGCCTTTCCATTATCGTCGATTTCTATGTCCTTTCACTGAATTCATGGAAAGTGTCTGGAATCAAAGTAGGACCTTAATTTAAACCTGGGAAAAGTTTGGGACCTTGCTCTAGAAATTTCTAAAGTATTGAAGAATAATTATTGGATTAATTAGAATCCCATTTACGTGTTTACCATGTTCCTGCGTGATTTCTATGAGATTTCCCTTTTTGATTGACGTTATTAGTGCTCTTCAGTAAATGAAAGTTTAATTTTTAAAAATATGATTGAGGTTGGGCTCCGTGGCTCAAGCCTGTAATCCCAGCACTTTGGGAGGCCAAGGTGAGAGGATTGCCTGAGCCCACGGGCTCGAGATCAGCCTGGGCAACTTGGCAAGACCTCGTCTCTACAATAAATCAAGAAAAGATTAGCCAGTCATGGTGGCATGTGCCTGTAGTCTCAGCTGCTTGGGAGGCTGAGGCAGAAGGATCACCTGAGCCCAGCAGGACAAGGCTGCAGTGACTGTGAACGTGCCACTGCACTCCAGCTTAAGCAGCAGAGTGAGACTCCCCATCAAAATAAACAAAAAACAAAAAACTATTCACTGGGCGTGGTGGCTCATGCCTGTAATCCCAGTACTTTGGGAGGCCGAATCGAGAGGATTGCCTGAGCCCAGGGGTTCGAGACCATCCTGGGCAACTTGGTGAGACCTTGTCTCTGCAATAAATCAAGAAAAAAAAGCCGCACATAGTGGCATACACCTGTAGTTCCAGCTACTTGGAAGACTGAGGCAGAAGGATTGCCTGAGCCCATCAGGTTGAGGCTGTAGTGGTCATTAATGTGCCACTGCACTCCAGCCTGGGTGATAAGAGTGAGACTCTGACCCAAAAAAAAAAATTCAAAATCAGAGCCGGTGCAGTGACACACACCTGAAGTGAGCTATGATCATGCTACTGCACTCCAGCCTGATCATTGTGATCAAAATATTATTTCATGAAACAAGCCTCTTCAGTTGCATAAGCATGTATGTATATTTTTATTCTGGGTTGAAACAGAGATGAAAAGCTGCTCTTCTCTATAGTAAGGGTGAAGCATGTAGCATCCTGTGGTGGTTAAAAAATAAACAAGACAGTTCTTGTCCTCAGCTGGACAGTTGCAGTCCAGTCTGGTTCAACACCAGGAATGGTGGCACCTGAGAAGAACTGGAGACCACAGGGCTTACAAATGTCTCTGCCGATTTTTTCCCCAACTTCTGGCCAAGCTAAACGTTGGTAGGAAATTTGCTTACTGTTCAGAATATGCAACCTTGGCCAGGGTGTGTCATCAAAACATAGCTTGTCTATGCAATGTAGGTCACCCTGCCTCAAAGACACAACGGAGGCAGAGAAGACCCATAGGACCATTGTGTGGTCAAAAGAATGAAAGAAAACCAGGAAATTCTAGGACTTCTCTTTGTGGAAAAATAAACTGAATGGGATTGTGATTAAAACTAATAAAGGGACCAGGTACAGTGGCTCATGCCTGTAATACCAGTACTTTGGCTGAGGTGGGAGAATCACTTGAGCCCAGGTTCAAGACCAGCCTGGGCAGCAAAGTAAGACCTCATCTCTACAAAAAAATACAAAAATTAACTGAGCAAGGTGGTTCATGCCTGTGGTCCCAGCTACTCGAGAGGCTGAGGCGTGAGGATCACCTGAGCCCAGTAGGTCAAAACTGCAGTAAGCTATGATGGTGCCACTGCACTCCAGCCTGGGCTACAGAGTGAGACTCTGACTATAAATAAATAAAGGAAGGGGGGAGTAGGGAGGAAGGAAAGAAGGAACACCAGCTAAACATGAAATTGTTTATCTGTAAGTCAAAGATAACTTCTGAATCTCAACAGAAGTATTTAAGAAGAAAAAAGGAGCCAGGCACGGTGGCTCATGCCTGAGATCCCAGCCCATTGGAAAGTGGAGACAAGATGATTGCCTGAGCTCAGCAGTTCGAGACTAGGCTCTGCAACATGACGAGACCCTGTCTCTACAGTAAATCAAAAAATTACCCGCGCCTTTGGGAGGATGAGGTGAGTGGATTGCCTGAGCCCGCGGGTTCGAGACCCGCCTGGGCAAGCAGACCTCATCTCTACAATAAATCAAAAAATTAGCCGGGCGTGGTAGCGCACGCCTGTAGTTCCAGCTACTTGGAAGGCTGAGGAGGAAGGATCGCCGGAGCCCAGCAGGTCGAGGCTGTGGTGGCCGGGAGCGGCCACTGCACTCCAGTCTGGGCGACAGAGTGGGACTCCAACTCAAAAAAAAAAAAAGAAAAAAAAAAAAAAATTAGCCAGGCATGGTGGCACATGCCTGTGGTTCCAGCTACGTGGAAGACTGAGGCAGAAGGATCACCTGAGCCCAGCAGGTAGAAGCTGCAGTGGCTGTGAGCGTGCCACTGCATTCCAGCCTGGGTGATAGAGTGAGGCTCCAATTCAAACAAAAAGGAAGCCGGGCACGGTGGCTCATGGCTATAATCCCTGCACTTTGGGAGGTGGAGGCAAGAGGATTGCCTGAGCTTAGGAGTTCAAGACCAGTCTGAGCAACTAGGCGAGACAACATCTCTACAATAAATCAAACATTTAGCCAGCCTTGGTGGTGCGCACCTGTAGTTCCAGCTACTTGGAAGGCTGAAGCAGAAGGATCAGGTGAGTCCAGCGCGGCGGCTGCAGTGACCGTGAGTGTGCCACTGCACTCCAGCCTGGGCCACAGAGTGAGATTCCAACTCAAAAAAAAAAAAATTAAAATAAAAAAGGAGCCAGGCTCGGTGGCTCAGCCTATAATCCCTCGCTTGGGGAAACTGAGGTGAGTGGATTGCCTGAACCCGCGGGTTCGAGACCCGCCTGGGCAACTTGGCGAGACCTCATCTCTACAATAAATCAAAAAATAGCTGGGCATGGCAGCGTGCGCCTGTAGCTCCAGCTACTTGGAAGGCTGAGGCGGAAGGATCGCCTGAGCCCAGCAGGTCGAGGCTGCGGTGGCTGGGAGCGGCCACTGCACTCCAGTCTGGGCGAGAGTGAGACTCCAACTCAAAAATAAAATAAAATGAAATAAAAAAGGAAGTATTTTTCACACAGTAAGTTCTGATCACATAGAGCATATTTCAAAAATTGCCATGGATAGAAATTTACTCAAAGGTTAGCTTAACAGTTGAAAGTAGAAGACTCAGACTAAACCACTGACCGTGTTATCAGTTAGGAAGTTTTTGGTTTGGTTTTTTTTTTTTTTTAAACCAACCACACTAGCTGGGCTCGGTGGCTAAGCCTGTAATCCCGCACCTTTGGGAGGCTGAGGTGAGTGGATTGCCTGAGCCCGTGGGTTCGAGACCCGCCTGGGCAACTTGGCGAGACCTCATCTCTACAATAAATCAAAAAACTAGCCGGGCGTGGTGGCGCGTGCCTGTAGTTCCAGCTACTTGGAAGACTGAGGCAGAAGGATCGCCGGAGCCCAGCAGGTCGAGGCTGCGGTGGCCGGGAGCGGCCACTGCACTGCAGTCTGGGCAACAGAGTGAGACTCCAACTCAAAATAAATAAATAAATAAATAAATAAAATAAAGATAAAAATAAACCAACCATACTGGCACGGTGGCTCACACCTGTAATCCCAGCACTTTGGGAGTCAGCGGCAAGAGGATTACCTGAGCCCAAGGGTTTGAGACCAACCAGGGCAACTTGGTGAGGCTTCATCTCTTACAATCAATCAACCAATCAATCAATCAATAAGCAAGCAAGGCCAGGCTCAGTGGCTCAGCCTGTAATCCTAGTGCTTTGGGAGGCCGAGGTGAGTGGATTGCCCGAGCCCGTGGGTTTGAGACCCGCCAGGGCAACTTGGCGAGACCTCATCTCTACAATAAATCAAAAATTAGCTGGGCGTGGTAGCACGCACCTGTGGTTCCAGCTACTTGGAAGGCTGAGACGGAAGGATCGCCGGACCCCAGAAGGTTGAGGCTGCAGTAGCCAGGAGCAGCAACTGCACCTGAGCCCAGCAGGTTGAGGCTGCAGTGGCCATAAGCGTGCCACCGCACTCCAGCCTGGGAGACAGAGTGAGACTCCAACTCAAAAAAAAAAAGAAAAACCAGTCACAGCTTTAATGAATTCCATAAGTGGCCCACATGAACTAGATTTTTCATTTTCACACACTTTCTCTTCTTGGTTCCAGCACCACCACCATATTCTATAGGTGGTAAAAGGGCTCACATATTCAGTCATCTAAACTATTTATAATAACTGTGAGAAAACAGCCTGGTATTGGCAAGAGTGACACCATCTGGAAACAAAACTGCCACAATGACTGATGTTTGACTTCTGCATAGCAAGGTGTTCCCATAGTTTAAATAATCTTTGATAACAAAGAAAAACAATGTCTATAGCATATTCAATCCCCATAAAGAAGTTTATCTAGCCAGGTGCGGTGGCTCATGCCTGTAATCCCAACACTTTGGGAGGGGAGGTAGAGTTGAGAGGATTGCCTAAGCCCAGCAGCTTGAGCAATTTGGCGAGACCTTATCTCTACAAAAAAAAATTAGCCAGGCATGGGGGCATGTGCCTATGATTCCAGCTACTTGGAAGGCTGAGGTGGAAGGATCACCTCAGCCCAGTGGGTCAAGGCTGCGGTGGCCGTGAGTGTGCTACATGCTGCTACGCTCCAGCCTGAGCAAGACAGTGAGATACTGACTAAAAAAAAAAGTTTATCTAACCTCCCCAGACCTCACAATGAAAGGCATGAGGAGCTGCACAAGTTCTACTCTAAAAGCTTGCTATATAAAGGATATTTTCTGGATGGCCGGTTCAGGGATCCACCATCTTGTGGCTGCCTGAGACATAACGTCTGTTCATAAGTCCTTATGAAAAGTTTTGTAGTGAGAATCTGGATCTGTCAGCCTCTTTCTTTGGCCTTTTAGCTCCCTCAGCCTTTTGGGGCAGGTTTGCATAAACCTGCTCACTGTGGAACAAACCAGCAGATGAATAAAGTGTCATTAACTGCCACAAGAAACTACAATTGGAGGCATGCTTCAGCAGGTATTTTCATTCCATGTCATTATGTAAATCATCTACCAGCCTATGAATAGCTGCACTTGTTTTATGTACCATCCTTGTCTAGAAACTTAGGACTAAATTCCATGTTATTATTTCCAAATATTTAATAGAACCATGTTTCATACAATGGGATCATTTAAAATTATCTACATGCCAGGCGTGGTGGCTTATGCCTGTAATCAGCACTTTGGGAGGTTGAGGTAAAAGGATTGCCTGAGCCCATGAGTTTGAGACCAGCCTGGGCACCCTGGTGAGACCTCATCTCTACAATAAATCAAAAAATTAACCAGGCATGGTGGTGCGGGCCTGTAGTTTCAGCTACTTGGAAGGCTGAGGCAGATGGATTGCCTGAGCCCGGTAGGTTGAGGCTGCGGTGACCATGAGTATGCTACTGCACTCCAGCCTGTGCGACAGAGTGAGTATCCAATTCAATCAATCAATCAATTAATCAATCAATCACTCAATCAATATAGCTGGGCATGGTGGCACATGCC
This sequence comes from Tarsius wallacei, assembly GCA_963574415.1. Classification (NCBI taxonomy): domain Eukaryota; kingdom Metazoa; phylum Chordata; class Mammalia; order Primates; family Tarsiidae; genus Tarsius; species Tarsius wallacei. The sequence continues at coordinate 3,563 of CAUYQG010055132.1, read as the reverse complement.
TGTGGTTCCAGCTACTTGGAAGGCTGAGGCGAAAGGATGGTCTGAGCCCAGCAGGTCAAGGTTGCAGTGGCTGTGAGTGTGCCACTGCACTCCAGTCTGGGTGACAGAGTGAGACTCTGACTCAAAAAATAATAATAAAAAGTAAAAAATAAAAAAATTCGGAAGGATCGCCAGAGCCCAGTAGGTTGAGGCTGCGGTGGCCAGAAGCATGCCACTGCACTCCAGTCTGGGAGACGGAGTGAGACTCCAACTCAAAAAATAAAAAAATAAATAAAATAAAATAAAATGAAATAATTATCTACAGCTTCATAACTCTGAAGGGGATGGTAGACAGGGACTAAGGAGTAAGATTAATAACACGACTAGAAAAGACAATTTTGCCATAATCGTTAGCATTTATATACTGCTCTTTTTTTGTTTGTTTTGAGCTGTAGTTTCACTGTCACCCAGGTTGGAATGCAGTGGCACACTCACAGCCACCCCAGCCTTGACCTGCTGGGCTAAGGTGATCCTTCCAATCTCAGCCTTCCAAATAGCTGGGATTATAGGTGCATGCCACCACACCTGTTTTCTTTTTCTTTTTTTTTTTTTTTGAGTTGGAGTCTCACTCTCGCCCAGACTAGAGTGCAGTGGCCATTCCCAGACACTGCTGCCTCGACCTGCTGGGCTCAGGCAATCCTTCTGCCTCAGCCTTCCAAGTAGCTGGAACTACAGGCATGCGCTACCACACCTGGCTAATTTTTGATTTACTGTAGAGATGAGGTCTCGCCAAGTTGCCCAGGTGGGTCTTGAACCCGCGGGCTCAGGCAATCCACTCACCTCAGCCTCCCCAAGCGAGGATTACAGGCTGAGCCACCAAGCCTGGCTGCCACACCTGTTTTCTTTCTTTTTTTTTTTTTTTCAGTTGGAGTCTCACTCTGTTGCCCAGACTGGAGTGCAGTGGCCACTCCCGGCCACCGCAGCCTCGACCTGCTGGGCTCCGGTGATCCTTCCGCCTTAGCCTTCCAAGTAGCTGGAACTACAGGTGCGGGCTACCATGCCCAGCTAATTTTTTGATTTTATTGTAGAGATGAGGTCTCGCCAAGTTGCCCAGGCAGGTCTTGAACCCGCGGGCTCAGGCAATCCACTCACCTCAGCCTCCCAAGGTGCGGGATTACAGGCTGAGCCACCGAGCCCGGCCACACCTGTTTTCTAATGTCACCATCAATTCTCTGACTTTTGTTTTTCCTTTTATAAAAGTCCTTTTAAGCTGGGTGTGGTAGCTCACGTTTGTAATCTCAGCAGGTTGGGAGGCAGAGGCAAGAGGACTGCCTGAGCTCAGCGGTTCGAGATCAGCCTGAGCAACATGGCGAGACCTCGTCTCTACAATAAATCAGAAAATTAGCGGGCGTAGTGACGCATGCCTATAGTTCCAGCTACCTGGAAGGCTGAGGCAGAAGGATCGCCTAACCCCAGCAGGTGGAGGCTGTGGTGGCCGTGAGCGTGCCATGCACTCAAGCCTGGGTGACAGAGTGAGACTCCGACTAAAAAAATAAAATCCTTTTGCAAAATAATTCAAACAGTGCAAATGAAACATGTTCACTGAATAATCTTATTGCAAAATCATGATCATTTCAATATTAACTAGTTATTTGAAGGATGCTGCTCCTGCTCTGTGTCACACTGAAAAGAAACTGGTCTAACCTACTCACTACACTATATTTTTTCTTCTAATGTTCATTATATTTCTCCATGCAAAGTATACCTCATTCTATTTATTCCTTGCACCACTGTTCATCTGCTGGGTCACTAGTTAGTGAAGTATTTTGGGGTGCTTGATGGACACAGTGCTGTGTCAGGCTCTGTGGGGAAGTAAAAGATATACAACACACAGTCGTACTCAGGGAGCTTACAGTCTAGCTACAAAGATAGTAACATTCAGGTGCTCATGGAGAACAAGCCAGGATACAACGTAAGGAGTAAAAGGACAGAGTGAGGGCACAAGCCTGTCTTGGGTTGTTGGGAGAGGCTTGGCCACCTAAACTGGGTCTTGGGCCCAACTCAGTAGCTGCGTGAGCATGGGTAGCTCTCACTGGCCCCTTCTGAAAGCCAATAGTTCTTGTGTAGATGAAATAAACATCTTTAGCACAGTCCTGCTCCATTGAAGATCATAGAGCAGTATTTGCTGAATTTTTTATTTATAAAATTTTTTGGTAGAGATGAGATCTTGCTATGTTGCCTGGGCTGGTCTTGAACTCCTGGCCTCAAGATAACCCTCCTGCCTCGGCCTCCCAAAATGCAGGAATTAAAGACCTGAGCCCCTACCCCTGGCCTTGTTGAATCTAAATAGAAAGAATTTTTATTTACATGGGGCAGAGAAAACGGTGTGGGTTATGGCAGCAGTGAGCAGGTCTTCCCTACTGTCCAGTAGAAGGTGTATGCTGGGAGGTCATAGAAAATAAAGAAGGAGGGTAGGGTCCCCAATTACAAGCGCTTTGCAAGCCAAGCAGAAAAGTCCAAACAGATATAACAGACAATGAAGATCAATCATATATACTTAAGCAAAAGGATCCCCTACTATTTAAATACTGAAGGAGTACCATAAATCATGTCCAGTATGCCAGGCACAGGTAGTAAGGAGATTGGGGAAGTGTAGCTCCCACCCTCAAGGGGCTTCAATCTAGCAAGACAGAAAATAATTATTGTTTTAGGCATTTTTTTTACAAATACTACTTTTTATTTTTTATTTTTATTTTTTGAGTTGGAGTCTCACTCTGTCACCCAGACTGGAGTGCAGTGGCCGCTCCCGGCCACCGCAGCCTCGACCTGCTGGGCTCCGGTGATCCTTCCGCCTCAGCCTTCCAAGTAGCCAGAACTACAGGCGCGCGCTACCACACCCGGCTGATTTTTTAATTTATTGTAGAGATGAGGTTTCGCCTGCCCAGGCGGGTTTCAAACCCGCGGGCTCAGGCAATCCACTCACCTCAGCCTCCCAAGGCACGGGATTACAGGCTGAGCCACCGAGCCCGGCTCAAATACTACTTTTTAAAATGTAAGCTCCATAAAGGCTAGGGATTTTGTCTTGTTTTGTGGTTGTCCATTTTGTTTACTTAGCATCTAGAACAGTGCCTAGCATAAAAAATGCAACACAAATATTCATTCATTCAACTGAATGAATGAATATTTGAGATTTTGGATTCTTGAGAAGTGCAATCCCTTTGAGATTATTTAAAAATTAAGATATAGTTTTTATTTTTATTTACTATTTATTTATTTATTTATTTATTTTTTGAGCTGGAGTCTCACTCTGTCATCCAGGCTGGAGTGCAGTGGTACACTCACAGCCACCACAGCCTCGATCTGCTGGACCCAGGAGATCCTTCCACCTCAGCCTCCCAAGTAGCTGGAACTACAGGCACACGCCACCATGCCCAGTTTTTTAATTTACTGTAGAGACGAGGTCTCACCAAATTGCCTGGGCTGGTTTCAAATGCCTGGGCTCAAACAATCCTCTCTCCTCCACCTCCCAAAGTGTTGGGATTATAGGCATGAGCCACCGTGCCCAGCCACTAATTAGCTTTTCT
>CAUYQG010055116.1:0-12435 GCA_963574415.1 Tarsius wallacei | reverse complement strand
AAAATGCAGTGATGAATATAAAAGAGTGATTGTCTTTTTGGTAAAATGATTTAAGTTCCTTTGAGTATATATCCAGTAATGAGACTGCTTGGTCAAATGGTAATTCTATTATTAGTTATTTGAAAAATCTCCAAACTGCTTTCCCTGGGAACAGAACTTATTTATATTCTCACCAATAGTATGTAAGCATTCTCTTTTCTCCTCAGCCTCACCAACATTTTCAGTTTTGACTGGTGTGAGATGATATCTCATTGTGGCTTAGATTTGCATTTACCTGATTATTACTGACATTGAACATTTTTTCATGCTTGTTAGCCATTTGCATGTCTTGAGAAGTGTCTGTTCATGTTTTTGCCCACTTTAAAATGGGTTTTAATTTGTTTAGCTTTCTTCTAGATTATGGATATGGATATTAGTCCTTTGTCAGAAGCATAGTCCTATCCTGTAGTTTGTCTATTTATTCTGTCGATAGTCTATTTTGCTGTGCAGAAGCACTTTAGTTAAATTTTCAGTTGACAATATTTGATTATATTGTGTTGGCTTTTAAGCATTTAGTCTTTTTTTTTTTTTTTTTTGGCTAGGTCAACGGGTAGGCGAGTATTTTTCAACTTTTCTTATAGGATTTTAATATTTTGATGTTTTCTATTTCAAAATGTCTATTCAGTTAGTTTTTGTATATGATGAGAGGTAAGAGTCTAGTTTAATTTTCTTCTTATAATTAGTCAGTTTTCCGAGCACCATTTATTAAAATGGGAGACCTTTTCCAATGTTATTTTCATATATTTGTTGAAGATCAGTTGGTTGTAAGTAAGCAACTTTTTTTCTGGTTTCTCTATTCTGTTCCATTGTTCTACATGTCTGTTTTCTTACTGTTATTATACTATTTTTTGTTACTGAAGCCTTCTAGTAAAGCTTGAAATTGGACAATGTAATGCCTCTGGCTTTGTTGTCTTTGCCTAGGATTGCTTTGGCTATTTGGTCTCTTTTTAGATCCATATACATTTTTGAGGTTTTGCTAATTCTGTAAAAATGATGTTACTAATTTGATAGAAATTGTATTGAATTTGGGAATTGTTCTGGGCAGTATAAATACTGTATTGATATTGATTATTTCAATCCAGGAATGTGGAATGTTTTTCTCCTTTTTTTGTTTGTTTGTTTCATCAGTGGTTTCTTTCAGCAGTGTTTTCCAGTTCTCCTTGTAGAGGTTTTTCACTTCCTCAGCTAGATGTATTTCTGGGTATTTGATTAGAGCAGGGAAATATTTTAAGTGGAATTACATTTTTGATTTTGTTATCAGCTTGAACATCATTGATGTATAGAAATGCTGATTTTTACATTCATTATGGATCCAGAAACTTCACTTAAGTCAGTTGTTAGGGCTATATTTTTGCTGAAACCTTTTATATAGAATAATTTTGTCTGTGATAAGAGACACTTTGACTTCCTCTTTTCTTATTTGGATGCCTTTTATTTTTTTTCTCTTTCCTGATTACTGCAGTTAGGTCTTCCAGTAATCTGTAAAATAGAGGTGGTAAGAGTGAACATTCTTGTCTTTTTCTAATACTCAGAGAATATGTCTCTAAGTTTTGCCCATTCTGTATGATGTTGAATTTGGATTTGTCATAAGTGGCTGTTATTATTTTGAGGAATGCTTCTTCAGTGCCTAGATGGTTGAAGGTTTTTATCATGAAGAAATGTTGGATTTTATCTAATGTTCTTTCCTCATCTATTGAGATAATTATTTTGTTTTTGCTTTTCATTCTGTTTTTGTGGTGAATCATGTTAATTGATTTGCGTATGTTGAATCATCATTGCATTCTAGGAATAAAACTCACTTGACCATTGTGAACCATCTCTTTGATGTGCTTTTTGATGTGGTTTCCTAGTATTTTCTTGAGTATTTTTGCATGTAGGGTCATCAGAAATATTGGCCTGTAGTTTTTTGTTGTTGTTGTGCCTCTGTCAGATTTTAACATCAGGATGATACATGCCTCACAAAATAAGTTAGGGAGGAATCTCTCCTTGATTATTTGAAAAAGTTTGAGTAGGATTGGTGCCACCTCTAATTTTTACATATGGTAGAATCTGGCTGTGATTTCAACTAGTCCAAGGCTTTACTGAGTTAGTAGGTTTTTACTACTTGATTCCATTTTGTCACTTGTTATTGGCCTCTTTAGGGTTTTAATTTCTTCCTGCTTCAATCTTGATATAGTGTGTTTCCAGGTATTTACCTATTTTCTCTAGATTGTCCTGTTTTTGTGCATAGAAGTGTTCACTGTAGTCAGCATCATTTGTATTTCTGTTGGATCTGTGGATATGTCATTTTTACCATTTCTAATTGTGCTTATTTGAATCTCCACTTTTTTCTGTGATAACCTAGTTAGTGATCTATCAATCTTGCTTATCCTTCCAAAGAACAAATTTTTATTTGTTTTTTTTAATTGATCCAATCTCTTTTTTTTTTTTGGTCTCACTTTGATTTATTTCTGCTGTGATTATTGATATTTATTTTTCTTCTGATAGTTTTGGCTTTAGATTGTCCTTATTTTTCTAGTTATATCATTTTTTGATGAACTGTTATGTGGTATATTTGTAAATTTTTTATCTGATTTAATGTAGGTATTTAGCACTATAAACTTTCCCCCTTAACATTGTTTTTGCTCCATTAGAGAAGTTGTGGTCTATTTTCATTTGTTTCAATTTTTTAAAAATTTTGTTTAAATTTTATTGTTCACCCAAAAGTCATTCAGGAGTAAGTTGTTGAAGTCTACATATTTATGTGATTTTGAGAGTTTTTCTTGGTATTTTTATCTATTGTTATTTCACTGTGGTCTGATATGATGGTTTGTATTATTTCATTTTTTTCTTAATTCATTAAAACTTGATTTACAACCTAGCATGTTATCAATCTTAGAGTATGTTCTGCATGCAGACAGGAAGAAAGTATATTCTGTGACTGATAGATTGATCATGCTTTAGATGTCTATCATGTCTATTAGTTTCTATTGGTAAAGTACCAAATTTAAATTCAGAATTTCTTTATTAATTTTCTGCCTTGATGATCTGTATTAATTCTGTAATTAAAATTTGAAGTTCCCTACCATTATTATTATTATTATTTTTTTTTGAGTTGGAGTCTCTCTCCATCTCCCAGACTGGGGTGCAGTGGCCGCTCCCGGCCACCGTAGCCTCGACCTGCTGGGCTCTGGCGATCCTTCCGCCTTAGCCTTCCAAGGAACTGGAACGACAGGCACGCGCTACCACGCCCAGCGGATTTTTTGATTTATTGTAGAGATGAGGTCTCGCCAAGTTGCCCAGGCGAGTCTCGAACCTGCGGGCTCAGGCAGTCCACTCACCTCAGCCTCCCAAGGCGCGGGATTACAGGCTGAACCACCGAGCCCGGCTTCCCCACCATTATTGTATGGCTAGGTCTTTTCTTAGGTCTAGCAGTAATGGTTTTATGAATCTGGGTGCTCCAATGTTGGGTGTGCATATATTTGGAATAGTTAAATTTTCTTATTGAATTTAAATATTCAAGATTATGTAATGCCCTTTTGTGTCCCTTTTTTATTGCTGGTGGTCTAAAATCTGTTTTACCTGAATTGTGATATCTTTTCTTTCTTGTTTTTTGTTGCCATTATAGATCTATTTTCCTTTAGCTTATGTGTGCTGTTACATATAAGATGGGTCTCTTGAAGACAGCAGATGAATAGGTCTTTTTTAAATCTAACTTGCCACTGTATGATTTTTAAGGGTATAATTTTGTCCATTTATGTTCAAGGTTAATATTGATATGTGGTGTTTTGTTTCTGGTACAACGTTGTTAGCTAGCTGCTTCGTAGTTTTGATTTTGTAGATCCTTTGTAATATCTGTGGACCATGTGTGCCTTTGTGGTAGCAAGTATCTTTTTTTTATTATATCCATGCTTAAATTTCCCTAAACATCTCTAGTAAGTTTAGTCTGGTGGTGGCAAATTCCTTGTGACTATTATTGTCTGGAAAGACTTTTTTCTCTACCATTTATGGAGGTTAGTTTGGCAGAAAATGAAATTCTTGGTTGGAATTTCTTTTCGTTAAGAAAATTTTACCTAATGAACATTTGTATACCTAACCCTGAGTTGTACCTCCCATCTTTAAAATAAAATAAAAAAATAATGGACATTATCAATAACTCAAAAAAAATAACAGACGCTGGAGAGGATGGGGTGAAAAGTGAACACGTCTACACTGTTGGTGGGAGTGTAAATTAGTGCAACCTCTGTGGAAAGCAGTGTGGCGATTCCTAAAAGCTCTAAATATCGACCTCCCATATGACCCCGCAATCCCCCTACTGGGAATATACCCTGAAGAACTCAAATCACTCTGTCAAAAAGATACCTGCACACGTATGTTTATTGCAGCATTGTTAACAATAGCAAGGACCTGGAACCAACCATGCTGTCCATCAAACGTGGACTGGATTAAAAAAATGTGGTACATATACACGATGGAATACTACATCGCCATGAAAAAGAACAAAATCATGAATTTCACAGCAACCTGGATGGAACTAGAGTCTATAATACTGAGTGATCTCTTACCGAAACAAAGATCTGAGTATCATGTGTTCTCACTCATGTAGTGGACCTTGAACAACTTTCATAATACTATAAGAAAAGGACTAGATTTTGGTATGCCTAACCCCTAACTGTACCCCACAATACCATAAAAAAAAAGATGTTCATCCTACACAAGGCAATCTAAAAAAAAAAAAAAAAGAAAAGGACTGACAGTGGTGGGAAACTATGGGGGGGGTTGGTAGGAAGGGGAAGGGAGGTGGAACTAACGGTAGTCAATATCTGTCTGTAGATGGGGAGACACCCCTTATCAACAAAGGTGCCTGAACGATGTATATTTGTAAACCTAACCCTTAACTGTTCCCCACAATGTTACAATTAAAAATTGAAAAAAAAAGAATGCTAAAATGGGCCTTCAATATCTTCTGTCTTGTATCTGTTGAGAAGTCTGCTGTTTGTCTGATGGGTCTCTCTTTATAGGTGGTACAGCAGTCCTTAAATTTTTTTTCTTTTGTCTTTACTTTGGTTAGCCTGATGGCTATATTCCTTGGGGATGGTCATCTTGTGTCATGTCCTGCAGAAGTTCTCTGAATTTCTAATATGTATGTGTTGACCTCTCTAGCAATACTGAGAACATTTTTTGTGAATTATAACTCTACATATGCTTTCCAAGTTGTTTGCATTCTCTACTTATCTCTCAGAATGCCAATTAGTCATAGGTTTGTTCATTTTGCATAATCCCATATGTCCTGAAGGCTTTACTTATTTTTATTTTATTTTTGTCTAGCTGATTGATTCAAAGGACCAGACTTTCAGTTCTGAAATACTTCTGATTGTTATTGTCTGTTATTAAGTCTTGCATCTGTATTTTGAAATTATTATACTACATTTCCAATTCCAGAAGTTCAATTGGATATGTATTAATATAGCTATGTCATCCTTCAAATTTGGATATTTCTTGCATCTTTGTATTAGATTTCAAGATTCCTTTTGAAGCTTGTTAAGTTTTTTTGCTATTCATATTCTGAATTCTATATCTGTCATTTCAGACATTTCAATCTGGTTAGAATTTGTATCTGGGGAGCTAGCACAATCCTATGGAGGTAACAAAACCTGTTGGCTTTTTGTATTGCCAGAGTTCATTCTTACACTGGTTCTTTCTCATCTCACGGAGCTGATGCTGGTTTTTGTTTGTTTGTTTTGTTTTTATCCTCTCTCTCTCTCTCTCTCTCTCCCCCCCCCCCCCCTTTTTCTCTATCACTTGGACTGGGATTTTTTTATTTTTTTCCTTGGGAGTATAACTATAGTGTATTTTGTTTATGGCTTATTGGCTTTATTTCTAGATGCTTTCAGAGGGCCAAGACTCTGTGTGGGTTCCTTAGTTCCAGATAGGTTTATTCAATAGCTTCTTCAGATGTTGCTAGTTATAGCATTGCATTGTGTAATTCAGGCTAATCCTCAATTGTACCCCACATCTTTAAAATTAAAAAAAAAAGAAAAAAAGAGCAAAAAAAGTGGACAAAGAAATTGAACAGTCATTTCTACAAACAAAACATACAAAAGGCTAATCATCACATAAGTAACTTGTCTTAGTCCTTTTAGACTGCTATAACAAAGTATCATATATTGAGAAGTTTGTAAACAACAGAATTTATTACCCACAATTTTGGAGTTTATAGAGTTCAGTTCAAGGCAGATTCAGTGTCTGGTGAAAGCTTGCTTTCTGTCTCATAAGAGGTGTCGTTTGGCTCTGTCCTCACTTCGTAGAAAAGCTGATGGATCTCTCTTGGCCTCTTTCATGAAAGAACTAAATCCATTCATTAAGGCATTTGCCTCATGATAAAATAATCTCCCAAAGATATCACATTCTAATAACATAACTTGAGGAGTTAGAATTTCTACACATGAATTTGAAGGGGGGAAATACAAATATTCAGAACATAGTAAACATTCAACATAATTAATCATTATAGAAAATGAAGCTGGGGTTAGTGGCTCAGCCTGTAATCCCAGGACTTTGGGAGGCTGAGGCAAGTGGATTTCCTGAGCCCATGGGTTGAGATCAACTCGGGCAGCTTGGTGAGACCTTATCTCTACAATAAATTAAAAATTAGCTGGCCGTTGAGAACGTGCCTGTAGTTCCAGCTATTTAGAAGACTGAGGCAGAAGGATTGCCTGAGCCCAGCAGGTCATGGCTGCGATGGCCATGAGTGCACCACTGCACTCCAACCTGGGTGAAGAAGTGAGACTCCAACTCAAAAAAAAAGAAAAAGAAAATGAAAATTGAAATGAGATACTAGCTCACATTCGTTACAATAACTACAATACAAAAATTGGTGAGAATGCAATTGGAAACTTTTTGCACTGGTGGTGGGAATGTAAAATGATATGGTTACCAGGGAAACAGTATATTATTTCTTTAAATATTAGAAATAGAATTATATGATTCCCAAATTCCACTTCCCAGTTTATATGTCAAATAATCGAAAGCAGGGACTCAGAGATATTTGTACACCCATGTACAAATATCATTATACACCAAATATCATTATATCCCAATGTACCCATTGTCAGATGAACGGATAAATGCAATGTCTATCCATTTTGTTCTGTATGCAATAAATATAAATAAATAAAGTAAATAAATAAAGTTATATATATAATAAAATTGAACATTATTCAACCTGAAAAATGAAGGAAATTCTGACACATGCTGCAACATGGATAAACCTTGAGTTCATGATGCTAAATCAAAAAAGCCAGTCACAAAAAGACAAACACTATATGATTCCACTTTTATTAGAAACTTAGAGTAGTCAAAAGGGTAAAAAATGGAATGGTGGGTTCCAGGGGTTGAGGAAAGGTGGGAATGGGGAGTTATTGTTCAAAGAGCATAGAGTTTCAGTTCTGCAAGTAAAAAGAGTTCTAGAGATGAATGGTGGCAAGCATTACACAACAGTTTGAATATATTGGATACCACTGAACCGCACATTTAAAATGACTAAGATTATAAATTGTACTATATATATTTTGCCACAATAACATAGAATGAAAGGATAAAGAAGAAATAACATAAGGTTATAGCAAAATTTAAAATAGATAAAGTACTCGAATAGATAGTAAGGAATCATGGATAAATAAATTAGTTAATGTAAGTAAAATCATACACTGATTTAATCATTAACTGCTTCATTATAAATTTATCTAACACTTTTAATTTAACAAGATTCTGAGGACAATCAGACCAGAATACAACCCTGCTCTGTTCTGAAGTCTCAACTCTGAGATCTACTAGGAAGTTTGCACAATACCAATATTCGACAAAAAAATTCATATGTAGTACATAATTTTTAGCGATGGCCAGGGAGAGAAATAGAGACAGTCAAAATAATTTTAAATAGTTCTCAAAAGAAAATACTTAAATGGTTAACAATTTTTTTAGAAGGGTGCTTAACATTACTACTTATTAAAGAAATGTAAATGTAAACCATAGTGCAGTATAATTGCGCAATCACCCAAATGGACAAAAGCCAAAAATATAACAACAAAAATAATGAATAACAGTATTGGTGAGAGCAATATAAGAAATGTCAATAAATCTTTAAAAATTAGCTGGGTGTGGTAGGGGGGCGCTTGTAGTTCCAGTTACTTGGAAGGCTGAGGCGGAAGGATGGCCAGAGCCCATCAGGTCGACACTGGGGTGGCTGTAAGCATGCCACTGCACTCCAGCCTGGGCAACAGAGTGAGACTCTGATCCCCCAAAAAAGAAAAAAGAAATGTTGTGTAAAAACTTGAACTGTTATACACAGTAGATGAAGCACAGGTTGGTTCAAGAACTTTGGAAAAATATTTGGTACCATCTACTAAACTAAACATGTGCTTGCCTAATAGCTCTGCAGTTCCACTGTATGCTCAGTACATATCCAAGAAAACAGAGTAAATGTGTCTACAAAAAGATTCATGCATGAATGTTTGCAGTAGGTTTATAAAAGTACTTAAAAATGGAAACTCAATATTCATCTTCAAGGTAATGCCTAAACAAACTGTGAGATATTCAACTATTAGAAAAACTGCAGGCAAAAATCTCAGAAAATTATGATTAGATTAAACAACATAGATTAATCTCAAAAGCATTACAGTAAGCCAGAGAAGGCAAAACCAAAGGAGTATATCTTATTGTATTTTATTTATATGAAATATAGGAACTGACAAAAGTAATTTAAGGTGACAGAAGTTAGAATGGTAAACTTCTGGAGTTGGAAATGACAGGGGGACAGGTGCTAACAATTCTCTCTTAATCAGAATGGTGTTTACAGGGATCTAAACATATGTAAAAATTCACTGGACTGAACATTTAATGTTTGTAATTTACTGCAAGTTTGTTATTCCTCTATAAAATAAATATATACATATAAATAAATATACATACACTTTGAAGGCTGCTACAAGGACTTTTTAAAAATGAAAATTAGTAAAGAAACATAGTAAATTATCAGTGAATATTTAAAAAGAAAATAAACTGTCTTAAATTTGTGGGATACCTCAAGACCCACCTAAAAAATCTTGCAAAACATAAAAGTATCATCCAGAACTGAAAAGCAGCTATGATCTGCAAACTTTTCATTTTTAGTTACTTAATCCTAATAGATAAAAGGTTCAGAAGTTTATACCAACGAAGACATTCCTAAAGCATTATAATATGTACACTGCATCTTATATCTTGTATATTCTAGCATCATTTTGGAAATGTACAGAAATAAAATTTACATTGCAAAATTGAATTTTCATCATAATACTTGTTAAATTCTCTTATTCTAATCTTTTGCTTTTCTACAGAGCGATCAAATCATTTACAAAACAATTACAGTTGTACTTAGTCCTTGCCAACACTTCTATCTCTCGTTCTCCATCTCTTACTGCATTTCCAATACAGTATTTAATAGCAGTAGCAATCTTGTCTATACATATAGCACTCCAGTTCTTAAAAGTTTTCACTATACATTTTGCTGTTTTTTACTACTGTTGTGTTTAGACATTTTTTTTTGTATCATGTTAAGTATGTTTACTTTTATTCTATTTATCTGAAACTTTCATTATTAGTGAAAGGTGAACTTGCCAGGTATATTCTTGCACATCTATTGCATGCTTGTTTCTCAGCTGTTATTGAATTAATCAATTTTCTAATAGAAAACCAAACTTGCTTTCTTGGACTAAATTCTGCTTGGTCATGATTTTTATTGGTTGTTGGTTCTGATATGTAAATATTTGTTCAGGATATTTTAATGAGAAAAATTGGCATATGTATTATATATAATAAAATATACATATAAAAAATATATATATTTTTTTCCTCCCATAGCCTTTGTCTAGCTGTAGCACCAACTAATCTTGGTTTCAATAATGAGTTAGGAAGTCTTTTCTTACTATTTTCACTTTTTAAAGTTTTTTATTCCAAATGCTGTGAATAATCTCCTTGAATGTAAATTTAACTCATTCCTAAAGTCATCTGAGTCTTATGATTTTTGTATTTTGAAAACATTTGGAGCTGCTGATTCAATTTGTTTAATAGATATAGGACAGCTCAAACTAAACATATTTCTTAAGTAGTTTGGCAAGTTTAGTTGGAAACAGAAAAGTATTAGATATTTTATCTAATTTTAAAAATTCATTAGAATGAAATTGTTCATAATATATTTTATTTTGTTGTCACATAATTATTTTATTACCTTAGAATTAAGATCTTTGCCATTCTTTCATTTAAAAAATTATGTCTAGAGTTGTATTCCTTTAGTGATTTCAAAAATAACTCTATAATTATTAGTATATTTGCTTTCTGCATTAATGTTTTATTCCCTCATCCTTATTTTTTGTTCTCTGTTTTGTATATGTTTCCCCTGATTTTCTATGGCTAAGTTCTTAAACTCAGTTCAGTAAACTTAAACTTCTCTTCAAACATTAGAAATTTAAGGCTGTAAATAGTTATATAAATAACAGCTTGCCTACATCCCAAAAGTTTTGCTGTATATGTTTATAGTTTTAAAAAGATATGCATGAATATATAATTTTATTTTTTATCTTTGGGCTTAAAGTTGCTTAGAAATATTCTCAAACATGAAAGTCTTATTGCTATTTTTTCTAATTTAACTTTATAACAAACTGAATATAATTATGTAAGATAAGATATAAAATGTATTTTAGCTTGCTTTATAGTTTAGCATGTGATTATTTTATAAATACTCTGTGTTGTTTGAAAGGAATATATATTCCCCAATGATAAGAAATCAACATTCCATATTTAGCCAGTATATCAAGCATGTTAATTTTGTTATTTAACTCTTCCATATAACCACGTAAACTTTCACTTTTTCTTTCTTGATTTCTTTCTTATTAATCTCCAGGAGAGATTTGTTTCATCTTTTTTTAATCCCATCACATGTAACTCCTTTCTGGATAGTTTCTACAGAGCTATCTTCCAGTTTGCTAATTCTTTCTTCACATCTGTCTAATCTGACTCTTAATCTATCTGTTTAATTTTAACTTTATTCTATTTATTTTTAATAGATTTACTAATCTTATTTTAGTTTGATGTATTATTCTTTACAGTCTCTCATTGTTCCTTATATTTTAAATAACATATTTTAAAATATATAATTTATACCTTCATACCTTGATAAAAAATTTTAAAATCTGACTTCTTGTACATCTGATTATATCTATTTTATTTGTTTTGGCTCTCAATTCAATGCCTGTTGTCCTCTTTTTTTTCTATATTTTACTATAAAATATTAATTTTCCTGGGATTTTATCTGTGTGAGTTATTTTATGGTCCAGATTGAAACCAGGACCTATGGAAACTTTCTCCCTCTTTGTCTAGCATCTCTTGCTGACCCAAGACCTTTTTTTAAAAAGGATTAGGTTTTGTAATGACATAGCTAGCATAAAAATCTGACAATAAATTTGCCCCCAGGCTGACTTTCTGTTGAATTCTTAGGGGAGAGTTTTATTTCCACAATATTCCTTTTAGATTCCTCCATGGTCATATATGAAACTTAATTTATTATTCTTTGTGCAACATGCTGCCATCAAGATGGAAACTTAACTTTTCTATATTCAGCAGAAACTCACAAGGGTAAAATCTGGCTTTGAGATGCTTTACTTTTAAATTTGATAGAAAATATATTATAAATATTTGATTCTTTATGCTTTTTGCCATTTTCATAATAGCATATTACAATGGTATATGCCATTGTTTGTGTGCTAAAAATATATATGTATGTTTAAATTATAAATTGGGTACACTATAATTATAAATTAATAGATGTTATCATATTTCCTATGATTAAATTCCATGATGCCATTTTCCTTATAAATGCCAAATTGTTTTGTATTTGATCAGTAGTAGTTTTGTTTTCAGTGGCTCCTGAGTATCGTAATATGCTCTTAATAGTCTTTGATAGTTTTCTTTCTTCCTGTTACCACATGACATTCTGAGTTTACCTTATGTGTTTTCTATATATTTCCTCCCTCAAAAAGTGTCAGCAATTTCATTAAGGAACCCAAAGATCATAATCACAGACTGTACCTATTGCCATCAAATAACTGTTTTTGAATATTACTTTTTTAAATTTAATTTTTTTCTAAAATTATGTAAACTATTTATATGGTTACAAATATAAATCTTAAAAACACTACCTTCTAAATACATGCTCTCCATTTGTTTTTTTTTTTTTTTTTTTTTATTCAAATCTCTCTTTAATAGACAGCTTACTTTGATCTACAATGACCACAAAATAATTTTTACTGATTTTTTTTCAGAATTATTTGTACATGAATCTGTATACCCATGCACACATTTTTGTTTCCTTGTTCTATTTTA
>CAUYQG010055115.1:0-11415 GCA_963574415.1 Tarsius wallacei | reverse complement strand
TTAACACAACATTTAATTCATAAAACAATGTCCTACGTAGTCATTAACCTAAAATTACTAAGCTTAAACAATCCTTAATATTAAAACTACCTATCCTGTAATTCTTCTTAAGTATATGTGTAAATTTAACCTGTTTCTATGAGGCCTAAAAACCTTAAATTAATTATAGCTAAAACTGGCTTTTAGAGGAACGCGGCCAGTCCAGATTATGGGTTGGGTCCTTAAGATGTTATATATGCATAGGCCTTAGAGTTATGGATCATTCGAATGTTATGATATTAGAAGTGTTGTATTGCTTTTGAGGAATATTAACCAAGCATGAAGAACTGTAAAATAATTTTGGGATTGCCCTCCCTCATGCATGAAGGGGTGCCTGGTGGGTGAGGGACACCCCTCACCCACCTCACCTTGTGTTCATGTAAACATCTTGTGATTTTAGTGGGATTGTCCTTCCTCATACCTGAGCAAACACCTGGCGGGTGGGGGGGCACCCCTCATCCACCCGGCTTTGTGCTCACGTGAAAGTCTCGTGATTTTGCCTGTGAAAATTTGGGATAAAAGGAACATGAAAACCTCCATTAAACGACTTCTGCTCAAATCCGTTTGAACAGTGGTCCATTCTTTCTCTCTCTCTCTCTCTATATATATATCTATCTTTTCTGCGGAATCGACCCCTGCACTAGACAGGAGTCTAATCCCTTTGTTCCCCAGGAATAATCGCCGACACCACCACACTTTTCTAGGGACACCCTGAATCTCCACGTGGGGGCTGGTCCCCCACAATACAGGTCTTGTACTGTACTGTTCATCACCCAGAACCACAGCACTGCCTTATTATAATGCTGCCCATCATGAGGATTTTGCTGTCCCCCAGCTGTCTCATTGGAGCTCCATTTTTCCCATCGTCACTGTGACTGCAAATACTCCTATGGATGCAGGTCTTAAACTACCCCAGTACTCGCATGGGAGCCTACCCCCATCCTTCCCACTCTCCCTCCTTTACCCTATAGCCCTCATATTCCTGTCATGTCAGATCTCAGCCTCCCTCAAGTCCAAGTCTTCCTCCATTCTAAAAGTTCCTCTCAGTGTTTGAAGACTTCATGTGCCTTTCTCTTTTGCCTGTGGGAGATAAAACGATGAAGATTATATTTTATTTGGTGGTTATTCTTCACATGTTATATTCATTATGTATCTTAAAAATTATTTTATTTTAATTAAAAATTTTTTTAGAGACAAGATCGCACTATGTTGCCTGGACTGGAGTGCAGTGGCCATTCGCAAGTGTGATCATAGCTCACTGCAGTCTTGAACTCCTGTTCTCAACCTCCTATTTCAGCCTTTCCAGTAGCTGAGACTACAGGAGTGTGCCACCACACCTGGCTCATTCTGTCATTGTAACCTGACAAAAAAATACCTTAAGCAAAATTATATCTTGGAGGTATTGTGAAATATTCAGTCAATGGAATACTATTAACGTATACCTGAGAATAAATGAATTGCAATTACCTTTAACAACATGGGCCAATTTCACAAGCATAATATTGAGTACAAGAAGTCAGACTCAAAATAATACCTATGGTATGGTTATATTTATATAAATTTCAAAAGTAAACAAAACTAATCCATGGTGCTAGATGTCCAAGTAGAGGTTAGCTTTCAGGGGAAGAAGAGGAAAAGAATTAAGAGGTGTCTTAAGGGGGTTCCAGGACTGGCAATATTCTATTTCTGGCCTGGGTAGTGATTACATGGGAGAGTTGACTTTATGATACTTTATCAAATTATACATTTATGATTTGGGCATTTGCCTGTATGTGTTTTATGCATACACAAAAAGTTGAGAAACTTGTATTTTCTAATACAAGGAAATAAATAATAAATAGGAAATAAAAAGAAAATATATTATATTCAGTATTCAGTGACTGTGGCTAATGTTTCTCAGTTTTGAGACAGGCAATGAGTACCTTGATTTTATCTGAGGAACCCCATCAGCACTTCCACTGGTGTTAGAAATTTTACCATTAGAAAGTTGATCCTCATGGTTAAGGCAAGATCCTGGTATATGAAAACAGTGGCCTGAGCCCGAGGGTTTGAGATCAGTCTGGGAAACATGGTCAAACCTAGTCTCTACAATAAATAAAAAAATTAGCCGGACACAGAAGCATGCACCTGTAGTTCTGGCTACTTGGAAGACTGAGGTGGAAGCATCACCAGAGCCTAGCAGGTAGACACTGGGGTGACCATGAGTGTGCCACTGCACTGCAGCCTGGGCGATGGAGTGAGACTCTGACTCAAAAAAAAGATAAGAAAACAGTGGTAGCAAGTATGTCACTGGTTACTGGAGGTTAGTTCATCCTTAGCGAGTAGGGTTTAGTGTGAAAGTGCTGGAGACAGGATGTCCAGTTCACATTTAGTTTCTACCACTTACCAGCTATGCAGTTAGTTCAAACATACACATCCTGACAACCCTTTGAAAAAGAGTAAAAAAGATCTAGATGTGTCCTTTGTCTGAAAATCATCCCACATAAGCAAAATATATGGCAATAAGACCCATATTTTTGTTGCAGATGAAGAAAGAGCTATGGTTTTATCCCACCTTCCTTTCCTGATGCTTGGGAAACCCTATAAGTGAATTTTAATCATAACAATATATATAAAACTTTAATATTCTTATTGATAGAGCTAGAGTCAATAATCTGTCCATTTCTCCTTTATCATGTTGCAAGTGTCCCAAATAGGCAGAAATAACATTAAGTATACCCCAATTTATAAGGAAACACATTTCACCATGTCATCCATAATTTAAATAATAATAGTAACCAATTGCCACAAAATCATACAGAGAACATCAACACAGCATAAATTTTTCATATCTTGACATCCCTTCATAGATGTCTACTTAAAACCTTTGTCACCTTTTACATTTAATACTATGTTAAGACTTACAAGGGTATTTTGAAATATGCTTGAGTTTGTAACTCACTCTCTCTGAAAACAAAAATAAAAATAAACAACCATTGGACCAAGTTTGTGAGTTAGAGTTATTGCTTAGAAATCTTCCGAAGATTCTTTCGTGTATAAAACTTTCATGGGCAAAGACAGATATGTGGTGATAAAATTTGTGTCTGAAAGCAACTTTCATAATTTTTTTCTTCTCTTTTATTTGTCTTTGCCATAGGTAGATAGTTCAGAGCGATACTAGGAACAAGGAATGGCAGAAACACCATTTCTCCTCTTGCCTCAAAAGGTAGTCAAAGTATGAAGCAATGAGGACTGTAGGAGCGGGAAAGGTGGGGGTGGGGGAGGGCAGTTTCACTCCAGATTAACAAGTGGAGAGAAAATAAGGAGTAAAACTTGACCGAGAATCATACTAGCCAAGAACTAGTTGAAACCATATCATAAAAGAATATTTATTTAAAGTAGCTTTGCTAATTTAAAAATAACACGTCTTAAAATTATTTGTAAAATACAGAGAACTTCTTTTAAAGAAGAAAATGCAAGTCATTGAGGTAATCACTGTTGACATTTTGTGGTATTTTCCTTTAACTTTTTTCTTAATGTTTATATAAAAAATATGTGTATCTTTTACTAAAATAAAAATCTATATGGAGTTTTATATTCTGCTATTTTCAGTACAAATAGCATGGGAATTCTCTTATGTCATTAAATGTTTCTTGACAATATAAATTTTATTTTTATAATAAAATATAAATTTTATTTTCTATATTTTATTCTGTTCTATGGAATTTTAGAATTCAACCCTTTTCTATACATTTGACGTGTCAACTAAAGGGAGTCTTTCATTTGGAATACACTTCTTAGTCAATGGGATTTACTTAACACAGATACTTCATTGAGTATTGGTTTCCTGTGGCAAGACTCACATAGTTTCTGTAGAACTAACCAGAGGGGGTATTGATGGCCATAATGCAAGTGACTCTGCCAGCTGGGGACAAAAATATCTAAACCCTCATAGTGATGAACTAGACCTTAATTCCTTCCAATGGGATGGATATCTGCCTTGTCGCCAACCTCAAAACATTTCTTTAGAGCACCCTGGATTATTTATATACCAACTGTGTTTCTTTTCAAACACAGTTGGAATAAACCTTACATCTGCAGTCTAAGTTTTTAAATTTACTTTATTACCTCATTCAAACTCTCAAAATCCTACTTCAATCTAAACCGTTTCCCAAATCCCTGAAATCATTGTGAATTTTGCTAGAATGAAAATCTTAAAACTTTCCTTGCTATCTCACAAATTCAGTTTCCTCTTGATATTTGCAGTGCCAATGTTTGCTAGCTTTATATATTTCTCTAAGGTTTTCATCTGTGTGCTTTTTAATGTTCTACCTATGCTGCACTAACAAACACAGTGTCCACATACCACACAGTGAACAGATTTGTGCTTGAATTAAAACACTGTGCTGTGATGGTGTGTGTGTGTGTATGCACATACGCACATGTCTAAAGCTCCCTTTTAATCACTTTCTTCATTTTTTCTCTAAAATATCCTTTACAGCTATGTCATGTATTACCTTTGGACTCAAATACATTCTGGAAAGTTATCTCTTCATTGGAATAATGCAGGGGTGAGGCAGGAGGTAGGAGTGGACATTAACCTGGGAGCTAAGTTAAGACTAAAAAGGAAATGCCTTGCTTGATCCAGCAGACATTTTAGGTTATTGGATGCTCCACTCTACAATGATTATTTGCATAGTTAACCTAACCATAGGGGCAAATCACTGTTGCTTGATGTTGGTTAAAGTTATTGAATACATGTATTGAATCACCTCAATGGACACATTATTATATGCTGTGCCTGGGTTGCTAGCCAGAAGGGATTAAAAGGCAGGCTCTAAGATAGGGTAATTGTCTTCAAAGAGTTAACAAGACATAAAATATAAGATCTACTTGGGAGAACAATATGTGTATCATTTATAAATGAAAACTATCTCTAATATACAAAGAAGTACCTATTAAATATAAAAACATGGGCAGAATGAAAGTCGCTTATCTGCCCGGGGGTTGGGGGGTACACCCCATCAGCAACATAATGAACATTTGTATACCTAATCCTGAATTGTTCCCCACATCTTTAAAATAAATTTTTTAAAGACATGCAAATAGACAAAGAAAAGACTTAATTTCACTAGAGACAGAGAATTGCAAAACAAAACAACTGTGTGTAATATCATTTTTTTTTTGCTTGAACCCTAATCCTGATTCTAAACCTTTTATATTGGCAAATATTAAAAAGATCGATAATGTCCACTATTAACAAGAGTGTGGGGAAACAGAAATTCAAATATATTAATGTGCGAGGATGACTTACTAGCATTTCTTAAACACTTTAGGAAAAACTACAGGTATCTTTAATAGTACATTTTGCAAAATAACCTTTAACTATACAATACTACTCTGGGAATCTACAAAGAAATAAAAGCACAAGTATGAAAGAAAACAGATAAATTTATTTAGTGTAATATTGGTTACCACATTGTAGTAAACGGTAGCATGACAAATGCCTATCTATAAAAAAATGACTACAGGCACACCTCGGTGACAAGGCAGCTTTGGTTTCAGATCACCACAATAAAACAAATATAAATAAAGCAAATATCCCACACGGTTTTTGGTTTCCCAGTGCATATAAAAATTATTCTTATACTATACTGTAGACTATTAAGTGTGCAATAGCATTATGTCTAAAAAATGTATGTACCTTAATTTTAAAATACTTTATTTCTTAAAAGTGCTCAGAATCATCTGAGCCTTCAATAAGTCATAATCTTTTTGCTGGTGGATGGTCTTGCCTCCATGTGAGTAACTGTTGACTGATTAGGATGGCTATGGCAATTTCTTATAATAACACAAGAATGAAGTCTTCTACTTTGATTGATACTTCCTTGCATGAAAGGTTTATCTATTGTATGAGATGCTGTTTGATAGCATTTTATCCAACGTATTACGTGAACTTCTTTCAAAAATGGATTCAAACCCAGGCATAGTGGCAAATGTCTAGTATTTGGGAGACCGAGGCAGGAAGATTGCTTGAGCCCAGGAGTGTGAGACCAGCCTAGACAACATAGAACATAGTAAGACCCTGTGTCTCCAAAAAAAAGAATGGTGGCACATGCCTGTAGTCCCAGTTACTTGGGAGGCTGAAGTGGGAGGATTGCTTGAGCCCAGGAGTTTGAGGCTGCGGTAAACTGTGATCGTGCCACTGTACTCCAGCTTGACTTAAAAAAGAAAACAACAAACTAAAACCTAAAACCCACGAAAGATGGAGTCAGTTCTCTCAAATTCTGTCTCTGCTTTATCAACTATGTTTACATAATATTCTCAGTTTTTATTGTCATTGCATCAATGTTCACAACATCTTTACTGGGAGTAGATTCCATTTCAAGAAACCACTTTCCTTCCTCATCCATAGGAAGCAATTTTTTCATTTATTAAAGTTGAATCATGAGGTTGCAACAATTCAGTCACATCATCAGGCATGCCCTACTTTTAATTCTAGTTTTCTTGATATTTCCACTCCATCTGCAGTTACTTTATCCACTGAAGTCTTGAACACCTCAGTCATGCGTGAGATTTGAAATCAAAGTTTTCCAAACTTCTGCTAATGTTGAATATTTTGACCTCCTCTCATGAGTCAAAAATGTTCTGAATGACATCTAGAAGACTGAATTTTTTCCAGATTTTCAACTTGCTTTACCTAGATTTATCAGATACATCATTCTCTATGGCAGCTATAGCCTTGTAAAACATGCTTCTTAAATAATAAGATTTGAAAGTCAAAATAACTCTTTATTCCATAGGCTGCAGCAGAATGGATGTTGTGTTAGCAGGCATGGAATAGCACTCATCATCTCTACATCTTTATCAGAGTTCTTGGATGGCCAGGTGCATTGTCAATGAGAAGTGATATTGTCAAAGGAATCTGTTTTTCTAAGCAATAAGTCTCAACAGTGGGCTTAAAATATTCAGTAAACCATACTATAAAAAGATGTGCTGTAGAGTGGATTTAGCATAAATCTTAAGTGCTCTAGGATTTTTGAAATGGAAATAGGCACTGGCTTCAGCTTAAAGTCACCAGCTGCATCAGCCCCTAACAAGAAAGTTGCCTATCCTTTGAAGATTTGAAGCTAGGTGTGGACTTCTCCTTTCTAGCTATGAAAGTATTAGATGGCATCTTCCTCCAGTAGAAGTCTGGTTTGTCTACGTTAAAAAACTGTTTAGTGTGGGCACCTTTATCGAGGATCTTAGCTAGATCTTCTGGATAGCTTGATTATTCAGCTTTTACATAGGCACTTACCATTTCACCTTGTTATAGAGATGGCTTCTTTCCTTAAACCGTGTGAACTAACTTCTGCTAACTTCCATCTTTTCTTCTGCACCGTTCTCACTTTTCTGAGTCTTCATAGAATTGAAGAGAGTCAGACCCTTGTTCAGGATTAGGATTTGGCTTATGGAAATGTGGCTGGTTTGATCCTCTATCCAGACCTTTTAAACTTTCTTCATGTTAGCAGTAAGGCTGTTTCACTTTCTTATCATTAATGTATTCACTGGAGTAGCATTTTTAATTTCCTTCAAGAACTTTTACTTTGCATTCACAGCTTGGCACTAGTGGCCTAGTGACCTGTCTTAGCTTTTGACATGCCTTTGTCACTAAGCTGAATCATTTCTAGCTTTTGACTTAAAGTGAAATGTGTGTGATTTTTCTTTTTTGCTTGAAAACTTAGAGGCCCCTGTAAGGTTATTCACTGGCCAAATTTCAATATTATTTTGTCTCAGGGAATAGGAAGACCCGCGGTGAGTAAGAGAGGTGGGGGAATGACGGGGTAGTGTGAATGTTCAGATTGCACAGAACATTCGTCTATTAAGTTTGTTGTCTTATATGGATGTGATTTGTGGCACCTCCAAACAATTACAATAGTAGCATCAAAGGTCGCTGACCACAAATTATCATAAAAAATACAGTAATA
Organism: Tarsius wallacei; assembly: GCA_963574415.1. Lineage (NCBI taxonomy): Eukaryota > Metazoa > Chordata > Mammalia > Primates > Tarsiidae > Tarsius > Tarsius wallacei. The sequence goes on along the minus strand of CAUYQG010055115.1, from coordinate 3,427 downwards.
ATTTAAAGGTTTAAAATATGGTAAGAATGACCAAAATGTGTCACAGAGACAGAGTGAGCACAAGCTGTTGGAAAAAATGGTGTCAATAAACTTGTTCAACACGTTTGCCACAAACTTTCAATTTATATAAAAAAGTGCAATGTCTTTTAAATAAAGCAAAGCACAATAAAACAAGGTATGCCTGGAAATATGCTGTGGTAGAGCCACATCATGGAATTTTATGCAGTTATTGAAAAAAGTGAGGTGGATCTGTTATGTATGGCTGTATAAAAACATTACAGAAAAAAAGTGTATATAGTAAATAGAAACATACCCTCATGTATTTTAGAGTATATGCCTATATGCTTTGCAGGAACATTGTAACAGGTGTGTAGGCTCGACATGATGGAGGAAAACTGGATGGGACTAGCTATCAATCCTTGCTCAAGGCCAAAAATGACTTGACGTGGACTCCACCAATGAGCAATTACTGAAACTTTAATGTGCACAATTCTGTGCTAGACCCTGGGGAAGACATTGACATGTGGGATAGAGTTACTGACTTTCAAACAGCATTTATGTCTAGTTAGGATGAGAATGAGCACAAATATCACAACTAAACGGGGCAGAAGGGTATGTAATTACAAGCCAGGTTATGTATGAACTCCAGGTGCTATGACGATTTGAAGAAGTTGATCCAGAATAATGGAGGCAGCCAGGGGGTGAACTCATGGTGAAAAAGAGTCAAGCTGTGTTCAGTGAGAGTCTTCTTGCATTCTTTTTCTTTTTGCTCTGCCCTCTTTTGCCTTAGATTTTCCCTTCTGTGCATCTGACCTTATTATTTGCTCTTGGTGGTCTGTCTTTGTTAATACTTGCTTTGTAATTTGGACCCTGAGTAACTTGGACCCCAGTTAATTTGGAAGGGTAACTTTGCAAACTTTCCCTATCTTTGTCCCTTGGAGTAAGCACTAGATGGACTTAGCCAACCACCCAAGCTCAATCGCGCTCCATCTTTATTGACAGAGTTCAAGATGAGAAGCATGGTAGTTGTCATGGCTCAACTCCAGTTTGGAAAGACACATCAGGATTCTAAAGGACTTGTCCAATTCTCTCCTCCTATACTATTAAAATGAACAAGGATGAGGCAGGCTGCCTGAATTTTGCCATTCTACATCTAGTTCATTATGATTACACAGACCCAGTCTCAATTAAGCAATTTTCTTTGCAGTGGGAGGGGGTCATTTTGTGAGTGAATTTGAATGTCTGCATAGATCAGCATTATTGTTAATCACGTCTGCACGTACATATATTTATATGCGTACTCACAAGTGCAAAGATGTAGTTTCAAACTTAATTAAAAATACAAAGCAGCCTAAAGTGTGCTAGTATTTCCCCTGACTTCAGCATGATCTACCACTTTGACAAAATTTCATAAATCTTCAGTGATAGAAAATTCTACTGCACAAAACCATTTTATGCAGCAATATAGGTACCTAAAATATTCAACAACTTTCATCATGTTTTGCCTCTTGGTACATAGGCTTTTTATGTATTTAATAGTTACATATGTTATATATTTTAAACAGTATTTTTTACTAATGGTCCCCAGCAGTACATTTTTCTGAAACTGTAACATTTGTGTTTTGTTCTTTCAGCTTACGATGATAATCTTAAATTGAGACCATCCAACCACAGAGGATGAATGAGTGCTATTTTTTAAAGGTGACTGGATCCAGCGATGAAAGCGTCAAAAGTTATCAAGTCCTGGTGACAGAAATGCCTCCTTCCTCACTTTTTGAAGGGCAATTCTGGATCTGGCATCTCAGAGGCTCCTGCTGTTGCCGGGTCCACAGCAGGTACACAGAAACTCAAAGGAGAGGAACCATGGGGAATGTTCATTTGTTATTTATTTATAAACTTGCCGTGCCACATCATGTAAAATTAACACCTTTAATGGGCTCCTGCCTCAGTTGCTTGAAGGACGGGCTTTCACCAGCCAAGGCCACCCACTGGCTTCCAGGCAGTGTTGCTGTGTATTTGCTTTGGGTTGCTAGCTTCGTGGAGTCTACCTGCTGCAGCCATGCTTATGCTCAGCTGGTCAGCAAAAGTCTGTACCATTAGAGAGAATGTTCAGGAAGTGGAGTCTTTGGGGCTTTTGCGCTGAAAAGACGAGTGATTACTTTGGAGCGTAAATTCTTTTCTCTATCTGGTTAATGAAGAGATTCATTTATTATAAAGTGGGAGGGAAGGCTTCTCCCATGTGCCAGCATCCACAGGGTCCCTTTCCTGTAAAAGTTCATAAATAATCAACATTTACAATGAAAAGGTTTTGTAAGCATTATCTTTTCCTGTCACAAAAATTCCCCCATGCTTCTGAGGGAAGACCAATATAATTTGCAATGATTCTGGAATTAAAATGGCTTTATGCATCATGAGTGGATGTGAATGTTTGGGAATTTTGGAGAAAAATCTCATCTTCCACCTCCATATCTCATTGCTCCTGCTTCAGTTCTTAAAGTTTCAGACTAATCTATATTATTACTCAAGTGAAAATAATGTCTTGGAAAGGGGTGGTAGGTAAGTCATTCAGCAAACATTTGTCAGCTGTGGAAGGGCTTGTGGTTTAATGGTAGAAATGAGTGACAGATCATTAAAATTCAACTGTAAGTGTTGGATAGTTGAGGCCTGCACTGAGTGCTCTGAAATGCAGAGGAAGGAGGAATTAATATTGCTTGAAGAAGTTGGGAAAGACTTCATAGAGGGGATGATATTCGAGCTTGAAGAATAGATGAACATTTATCAAAATGAGAAGAAAAAACAATTTCAGGTAGTTTTTGAGGGAGCAAACTGGGCATCAATATAATGTTAGGGTTTCAATGCTTGCCAGATGTCAATTGCTGTGCAAAGTGCCAGACCCTGTGTGAAGTGCTTTAAATGTCTCACCTAGGCCAGTTATTACAAGGGAAGAGTATTATCAGTATCTTATATGCGAGAAAACAGAGGGGGCCTACAGAAGTTTAAATAACCTGCCCCATGTTGGAATTCAAACATAAGGCTATCTACTGCCGGCCCATGCCTTTCTTTGACCCTGCAGCACTCATGGATGCCTTTTTCCAGAGCTCTAAGGAAGCATAACCTGTTAGGAGAAGGGAGAGGTCTGATACGGCTGTGAGTTGAGAGGAAAGGGCTTCAGGAAAGTCAGACTGTGGTCAGATTGTGAAGGGTCTTGAATGCTATGAGAAGTTATCTTATATTCTGTTGGCAATGGGAAGTCAGCCATTGGAAGTCTTTAAGAGTGTGTGTGTGTGTGTGTTGTTAGTGGAAAATCCCTTGTTGAGAGGCAGAGGACAAGAGACAATCTCGGTGATGACAGCGGCACAATAAGTTTGATGCTAAAACTCAAGGCTCTGGAGTGCCAGCAGGGCACATGGCTTGAGGAAACACGTAT
>CAUYQG010055114.1:0-22211 GCA_963574415.1 Tarsius wallacei | reverse complement strand
CACGGGAGGAGACCCACAGCCTGGCAGGACGTCATGGTGGCTGTAGAGAAGGTAGCAATCTCAGCAGATCTTGCTTGCAGGGGCTTTGGGGTCTGAAGTTGTAGATCGCCTCAGGCACGGGTGGCGTGAAGTGTAATGGCCGCCCCAGAGGTGGCGGCGGCGGCGGCGGCAGCTGTGTCTGTGTCTCTGGTGGCAGACACAGATTGTCCAGACCACCGTGATGCTTCAGCGGTGGCGACAGTTGAGCTCCGTGTGAACAGCAGGCTGCCGACGATGGGATCCACAGCCGGCGGGGAGAGAGCCAGAGACCTTCTGAGTTCTCCTTTGCGGAGGGTCTCATAGACCAGGCTGCCCTGTCACCATCTTCTCCCTTCTTCTACATATATGCTTTTATTTATTTATTTATTTATTGAGAAAGCAGGATTTATTGAGAAGACAGAAAAGCTCCCACAGTGGGAGGAGACCTGAGGGTGTTGCCCCTCATATGTTTTTAAATGTTGCAATGTTTAAAAGTGTACTATATTATTAGATCAATAAAACCCAAATCAAAATATTCAGATTTATTTTATATTCATCAAAACATCTAGAAAACAAGTATGTGTTTATCTTTTTGTCCAGTGAAAGGTCAACATAGATACAAAAAAACCATATTGAAGTTCCTTAGGTATACCATTCTCCTACCAGTAACTCCATTTTTTTCTTCCCTTAAGAATACCTGATTCAACATAAATTAGTTCTTAAGAAAATTAGAGATCCTCACACTTATAATGTGTTTTGTTTTATATTTCTAAGGAATCTCCCTAGCTTTGTTGTAGATAGACTTGATTCCAACTAAGTAGCAAGAGTGCAATCTCTAGTCAACTTCCGCACTGCAAGCTTCCCTGATCAATACTCCTCAAGCCAGTTTATTTGAGCTCTGGGCTGTTAAACTTTACTCTTTAGTAGGAAGTAACCCTGAAAAATACAGTTCTTCTTAGTCCAGGTAATGTGTTTTGTGTGGTTGGCATAAATAATACACTTCATATTTTTTAAAGTCACTGAAGAAGATAATCAGATTATAATGACAAGAACTGACCTCTTTTCTTTCCTTGTTGCCAGACTGGTGGGGCATTTAGAAAACAACAGAATCATATGAGATAATATAATCAGTATCAAGATAGCACATCTAATTGTATCACCTATTTTATACATACATATATATATATGTATTATTTATGGGTTAGGATAAGGGGAGAAGAATCATTTCTTGTTTGTTCAATTTATTCTTTTATGATTTATCCAAACTACTTAATTTAGAACTTTCTTTTTTTTGAGTACTGTACTTTGAGACAATACATCCCCCAAAATATCTGCACTCTGTCCAGAACATTTATTTGGAATGAATTAAAACTCTTGAAGGCTCTTTTCTTTTCTTGCTTCATCATGCTTTTAGAATATTTCTTAGTTCCTGTCAAGGCACCCAAAGGTTCTAATTGTAAGTTTGATGCAAAATGCCACAAAACAATTCTAGGGGAGAGAGGACAGTTTTTGTACTGTCAAAGAAAAGTAATATTTATTTATAGGTTCGTCAGCCCATTTTTATTTGCAATTTTGTATCCAATCATGGCATTTTAAACAAAGGAAATATAAATAGATGAAGACAGACAATTAATCAATATGATCACTTTATTAACTAATACCATTTAAAAAGAGGTCATATACATCTAGGAAAACCAATCTCAGTGACCTATGAAATCCTACAGAATTTTTGTTTGCATTTCCCAGGACTTAAATGCTCCAACAATGGCACATTTGATGGACATGAACAACAAATATTCACTGAAGTAATCTATTTGTCCAACATGGCTGAACTTTGCTTATTTTTTACACTGTTTTTATATATACAAAAAAACAAGACTTCTGTGAGCTTCTAGGGAAATTCAGGTACCACGAAGGAAAGAAAGCTTTGAAAATGGTTGGCTTACTTGTGAGCTGCTCATTTTGAGCCTCATTTCTCTTAAGCTCAAATCTGTGACTACTGGTGAAATGAGAAAATGACAATATCCTCTCATTTGTGTATATGTGTATGTGTGTGAGTATATGTGTATATAAATAGTGTCAATAGTGTATTTCAATGGAAGGCAAAATTATATATATATATTGTTATATATGTGTATATTATATATGTATAATCTCCTTTGGGACTATTGGCCAAGATAAGAAACTTGAACAACCAGAAGTATTAATTTACAACTAACTCATTGTCATCATAATATATCAAACTATTGCTAATTTAGATTTTAATTTAGATTTATCAAAATTTAAATTCAGGTTATTTTCTAATGCTTTAAAAGGCCACAAACCATGAAAATTAGTTTAACTTGTACAATAATTATTGATTCTTTATGGAAATATTTCACCCAAAATTGACTATATACACAATATATATATCTTATGGTGCTGTGTAATTAATCCAGTTAGAAACCAGAATGTAGGTCTAGAGTATATCCAGGGCATATGAAGATTAGTATAGGTACTGAACAACTCAGACAGCATGTATAAGGTTAATGGAAGTTAGGTTGGACATTTTTTAAGTTGCAAAATCATTCCACAGATTAGTTTTCATTCAGTGGACTGTAGTGTAAAGGTAGTTAGTCAAGAGGACAATGTTCAAGGCAAATATTGAATCAGGAATAGAGATATTGGCCCTACAATACAGAAAAGATGGGAATAGAATATCAGAACCATGGATAGCTCCCTGGAGACTCTTGTAACAAAAACCTTACTAAGTCAGGTATACAGTCTTCAAAAATCAAGACCTAAATCACTGGTTACTCTCAATGAGAAGATGCTCTGGCTTACAAAAGTCTTTCTTTCTTATATCTCAGGTTTTGTCACATTGTCATCAAGGCCTTTATAGTCCCTGCATAAGAAAGAAAATTCATTTTAAATAGCCTGACTGGAGTCTCTACCACCATGCTTAAATGTTCATTGTGTTTAGATTACTATGCAGTCTCTCAGGCTTCTTGTCTTCAGATCGTTTTGAATTCCTGTATCTATTGGACAATGAACACACACATGACCCAGTCACTAGCTCCACACAGCAACCCATTATATGTAGTGCAACATATATATATATATATATATATATATATATATATATATATATAAAATACTTTGAAATTTCCTAGAATTAGGAACTTTTAAAATAGAGTTACAAACATGTTCTCATTTCAATCTCTTATATGGAAAAATAGACATAGCATGCTTTCATTAAGAATAAATTTTCTTTCTCCTCTCTTTTGCCCCTAAATTTTACCAGCTGAAGGCTAATGTTGTCATCCTCTCATTTTATCACTAGTCTCAGATTTGAGCTTAAGAGAAATGAGGTCCAAAATGAACAGCTCACAAGCAAGCCAACCATTTTCAAAGTTTTCCTTCCGTCTTGGGGGCTGAATTTTCCTAGACGCTCACAGAAGCCTTGTTTTTCTGTAGATAAAAATCAGTGTGAAAAATAGGCAAGGTTAGGCCATGTTTGGCAAATAGATTACTTCAGCAAATATTTATTGTTCACGTCTATCAAATGTGCTAATGTGCTATTGTTTGAGCATTTAAATCATGGGAAATACTAACAAAAATTCTGTAGAATTTCATATGTAATTTTGAGATTTGTTTTCCTAAACATATATGACTTCTTTTTAAATTGTATTAGTTAATAAAGAGACCATACTGATTAATTGTCTGTCTTCATCTATTTATATTTCCTTTGTTTAAAATACCATGATTGGATACAAAATTGCAAATAAAAATGGGCTGACAAACCTAAAATGTATAGGTATAATTTTATTATAAATAAATATCACTCTCTTTGACAGTGTGAAAACTCTCCTCTCGTCCCTAGAATTGTTTTGTGGCATTTTACATCAAACTTACAATTAGAACCTTTGGGTGCCTTGACAGGAACTAAGAAATATTCTAAAAGCATGATGAAGCAAGAAAAATAAAGAGCCTTCAAGAGTTTTAATTCATTCCAAATAAATGTTCTGGACAGAGTGCAGATATTTTGGGGGATGTATTGTCTCAAAGTGCAGTACTCAAAAGAAAGAGAATACTAAATTAAGTAGTTTGGATAAATCATAAAAGAATAAATTGAACAAGCAAGAAATGATTCTTCTCCCCTTATCCTAACCCATAAATAATACAATCAGGTCAGAAATAAATTCAATAGAGAATAACTAGATGTTCATAGCATATTTAAATGGAATGCAAAATTATTGTATACTTTTGAAGCATTTATAATAAAGTGGTCACTGTGTTTTAGAACACAGTAACTGAGTTCTTAACACTTCCTGAGCCCCGGGATCTGGTGAATTTTTTGGTGATTTTGGAGGCAAAAGCCTAAGTGCTAAATTTGGAAGAAAGTTGAGTGATAAGAAGCATAACTGAGCCAGGCACAGTGATTCACTCTGTAATCCCAGCACTTTGGGAGGCCAAGGAAAGAGGAATGCCTGAGCCTGGGGGGTTCGAGACCAGCCTGGGCAACTTGGTGAGACCTTGTCTCTACAATAAATCACAACAACTAGCTGGGCGTGGTGGCGTGCATCTGATGTTCTGGCTACTTGGAAGGCTGAGGTGGAAAGATCACCTGAGCTTAGCAGATCGAGGCTGCAGTGTCCATGAGCATGCCATTGCACTTCAGTCCGGGTGTCAAGAGTGAGACTCCAACTCAAAAAAAAAAAGAAAGAAAGAAAGAAAAAAGAAGCATAACTGATTAATCCCTAGATGTGGGTGAACATATGGAATGGGGGTGGGAAATATGCAATGACTGGGTTTGGACAGTAAAGTAGTCTGTAGCATAGAAATAATACGAGGTGAAACCTACAATTCATAAGAATAATAATTGTACTAGGTGGTTATGGAGGTTGAAGCAGAATGATATGTTAGAGAGGGATCTGTAAATAACTTAACATATACTCAGGAATTCAGTACTGACTTGAAGCTCCAAGTACAACTGGAAATGAAATACTTTTAATTGTCATCTCAGTTACTGGAGAAAATGATGCAATTTCTTATACTTGCTATTTCTAGCTTAAGCACTGCAGTGAGATCATTATCACAACAAAATCTCTGCCACACCAAAACACACTGGATCCAAACAAAGGAGCAATGCAGGCTCCTTTTCTAACTAAAGTAATACAAATCATTTCTCCAAAGAATATAACTTTTTGATGTTGAACAAGTAACCTCATGTTCTATTGCTTTATCAATGACCCTTGTCTATTCTCTTTGTCCTTAAAGGGATGTTACACACTGACAATAGAGAGATAAATAGGTAGAATACAGCTACCTAGCTAGAGAAAATGTACTATATGTATGCTTACATAATAGTTACATATAATTAGATAATAGGTACTTATGTAGTATAAGCCTTCTTAGACTATTTTTCTTTATTCACATCAATCACTAAACTAGAACATAGTCTTAATATTCAATTTTAATTAACTTATTAATTCATTTCTTTTCAAAATTTGATTTCATATTATATCTCAGATATATTCATGATATTTAGGAATTCAAAGAAGCATATGGCTCTCAAGGAATTCATTATTGAGTCAGTACTATGCACCATTGCAAAATATTGTGGTAAATGCAAAATAGTCATATACACTAGGAAATCAATAGTAACACAATGGAGGACATGGTCAATTTTATCTGACCATATTAAGCGCTACAGAAAACATTGAAGTAAAACTTGAAGAACAACCAGGAGTTTCCCACTCAGATTAGACAAAAAAATCAATACAAGTATATGAAGTAAATATATATGTCTGAGGCAGGTGGCATTATATTACCTTAGTTTTTCTAGGAATAGAGCTTGAGGCAAAATTTTTATGTTAATATTTTACTTGTGAGAGAAAGAATAGGGAAACAGGAGGAAAGGAAATGAAAAGTGAGGTGTTAAAGGACAGAAAGCAAATGGTAAAGAAAGCATTATAAAGCTGGCCAATGCTTAAAGTCCAGTACAACTGACTTGGCTTGATCTCAGACTGTCTTCTGAAAGAGCATATTTACGACTGCATTTTATGAAAGTCTGTCTAGATGGAGAATTAAGAATTTATGCACCATCTCCCACTCCCTATTAGTCAAAGATTCAAATTCGGAGTTGCACAAGCAAAGGTGCCAGTTGGAACCTATGGCATTCCACACCTCACTGGCAACCAGTATACCCCAAGTGGGGAGGCAAGAGATGCAGAGGGCAAGCATGAGACAAGGTGCTATCATGTGAAGGTAATCATCACAGCAGCTGAAGTAAAATAAGTGGTTAGGCACTAAAGGCAGATGCAGCTACAAACAGTTGAAATAGCACTTAGAAGATGTCTCACACAGCCAACTCTACATCACCCAGACTTATTCATATCCTCCCATTTTATCCAGCTCACTCTCTGCAAACTTATCCTCCATTTTTGTGAAAATAAGATGCCTTCACTTCTCCAAAAGAGGAGGTAAAAGTCACAGCAACACAATATCTGAAAAGACTTTAGGCAAGCGGGCTAGTGAAACAAACTATAGTACTCACTGCCACAACTTACCCACCACAAGCCTCTGTAACTAGAGGACCATGACACTGTTTTAGATGCCCCGGTGTCAGTTTCAGCTCAGATGCCATGGTACACTCTCCTTAAATGTCTCAGTAAGCTGCTTTCCCAGAACACTAGACTGCTGGCAAAGGTCACAGATCTCTTTGGGAGAAAAAAATGAAATACTGACTATACATATCTGTGGTGATGTTGAGGATTTAGAGTATCTTCAATCATTAAACTCTGAATTTGTGAATTGACTTAAATCTGAAAACTGATAGGACATGATTTTCCATTTCACTGGCTAATTTCACCAACTTTATTCTTATAAATAATAATAAAAAACTCTAGTTTACTGTCTATATATCTTACCTATAGGGTTATCCTGATCTCTTAGCCTTTTTCACAGATTCTTGTGGTCCAGGCACCCTGACTGTCATTTTGGTGTTGATGCCAATTATGGGAAATTTACCTGCCTTACATCAGACAAATGAGTGTTGCTGCTGAATATTTTGAATTCATCATCTCCATTTATATTAAGGAATATACTTTCATAACAGTGTTTCTCACCATCCTAATCTACAGATAATAACCACATTCAATCCTCTCAAAGATCCCACTGCCCCTCTCCTTACCACTGACCAGTGCATTCCCTATTACCTTAGAGGAGAAAGTGTGTCCTTTAGAAGCTTCTGAGAAGCCCATCAGATAGTATATAGTAGTTTCTCCTTTCTTTCTAAGTAAATCTGTTCTGACTTTCTTCCCTTTTTGACCCCTCTGATATCTGCTTCAGTTTTATATCTAATTTATTTTACATAATCATCATGCCTCAGCTGCAAAATTCATCACGGCAAACCACCAGGGCCACCTGCTTGCAGAACATTTAAATCTGATCCATGGTGACAGCCCAGTGTTAATAAATTCTATTTCCCAGTCTTAATATCCTGCTTTTCAAGTCTAACATCCTCCATATTTACTTACATACTTCTTCTTTAGGTTCCTGCCAAAACATGTAACCATGTCTTGCAATTCATTTGATTGATTTGATACTTCCTCAAAGAACAAGGACTTTATCTCTTTGCTGAGCCTATACTGAGAAACAAGAGCCTATACTGAGAAACAGATCTCTGGTGATTGCCCTAAAAGGAATGAGAAGTAGTGAGAGCAGATCTCCAGAGAAACTTGTGTCATCTTATGTGGTACTTGTTAGGATTTGTCAATACAGCATCTCCAGGCAAGAGGAGAAAGAGTTATGCTGGCAAAAGGAAAGGGGCTGCATTTGATAACGTTGAGTATTCAGGATAATTGAGGTATTTAATAGTCTCAGAATTGTTTTCACAAATATCACCAATCTAATTTTGAGGATTCTATTTATTATAATCAGGGATCTGAATTTAATACAAGGTACCTGCTGAGCTTATAAATTTATATTTCTTTTGCAGTTTTGTCACCCTATAGTCAGATCTTGGGCCTGATTTTCAGCACAAGGATTAAAAATCATATAACTTGTATTTTAAAGATTTTTTTTCATTATGGAAGAGTTATTATTAAAGTTCCTTTATACTTGCTTATCATTTGAGAACAGGAATATTCCCACTGAACCTGCCTGGGGCATTTCCAGAGGCATCAGTGAGCTCTGTAAATTTTCTAAAGTCAAGTTGTACTTAGCTGAACCAGGTTGTTCTTTTAAAATTTCTTAATAATATCAAAGATGTAGGCACAATTTTAATCAAAATGATAAAATTGAATCTTTGGCAATTTTATGAGTAAAGGCTAGTCTCCAGGAGAACATCTTTCCCCTAACATTTGTCCGCTCAAGACAAGTGAACAAATGGAAGCCCACATACCATATATCTAAATATTTAAAATCTATAACTCAAACTAGCAAACTATTTTGTACAATACATTCCATTATTTTGCCTTGATAAATATGCTTCTATGCCCAGCTAATTCATGTACAAGTTTATAATTTTTGAATTCCTCGTTCTATTGGAATATGGTGCCATGAGGGATATCCAGCCCCTAGATCCCTGCTTACTCAATTTTTTTTTTCACAACCACAGCACTATTCCACAAAGGGAGGACCCTATTATGCATGCATGTGGAAACTGGAGCCTACTTAGGCAAGCTCCACCCACAATATCTACAATTGGTTGCATCTTAATCACCACCTAGTCTTTGGGTTCTTCATACCAGAGATGCACTCTACCCTCAGGAAGACATATTTAGTGAAGAGGCTTATACAAGCCATGAATTGGGAAAGAGAATTCAGGGGTTCCGGTTAACAAAAGAGTGGTCAAGAAGTGAATGCACAGGCTCTAGTAGAGAGGATGATGACTGAAGAAAGTCCAAAATCGTGCTCTTTAGAGAGTAGGAGCCAAGCAGGAATGTTATTGTTTGAAAGCAGGAATTATAACTTATATATCTTCATATCCATGGATGCCTAACAAAATAATGTGGTACCCCAAATATTTCTTTTAAATTGTCATAAGAAGGGTAAGAAGCACAAACAGCCACACGAATGTTAGATAACAATATAGAAAAGGTTAGAAACTCAGCAACAGGAGATTTGGGCTCTAGAATAGGTGTTTCTACTGTTCTGATTTTTTATTTTTTTCTGAGTTGCAGTCTCACTCTGTCGCCCAGGAAGAAGTGCAGTGGCACGCTCATGGCCAGCCAAGCGTCGACTTGCTGGGCTCCGGTGATTCTTTCACCTAAGCCTTCCAAGTAGCCAAAACAGGTGTGTACTACCACGCCCGGCTAATTTTTGATTTATGGTAAAGATGAGGTCTTGCCAAGTTGGCCGTGCCGGTCTCGATCCGGCAGGCTTAGGCAGTCCACTCGCCTCGGCCTCCCAAAGAGCTGAGATTACAGACTGAGTCACCGAGCCCAGTCCTGATTCTTTTACTACATTAATCTGAGCCATCAAAACTTTCCTATCTAAAAAAATGAAAATATTTGAATGAGCAATTTCCAAGACCTTCTCTAGTTCTAAAACCCCATAGCTCACTTCAACTCATCCCCACCCCTCCTAAAAAAGAAGCTCAGAAGCAATATTCTATATCCAATTTTATCCTTTGTATAAAGGGCAATAATAATAATAAACCATGAAAATAAATCGCAAGCTAATAATTATGTTTTCATTGAAGTTGGGTGGATATATTCTCTAAAGAAATATCAGCTTCACTTGAAAGTATATACTGAAAGAACTTCAACAAATGTTTACCAGCTGAGAGTGAACAAAATCTAAGTAAATAAATGTCATATGCAGAAAAAACTATAAATTTCATGTTGGCCAAGAACTAAGATATCAAATTTGTTAAGAATTGAAAAGTCCCCAGTTGAAGCAGCTTAGGGAACAGAAAGGCAAGAAACTACTTAATGATCAGCCTGGGCAATGGCAACCACAGAAGCATACTAGGACTTGTCATATTAATGAAATGGCTGTTCTTCCATGCCCAAGTCTTGCCGAATCGGCAACTCCGATTAATCCCAGAGACCACAGAACTGGAAGACAAGACAAAGATTCCTAGGAGATTCCCAGAGAAGTAATAGAGTTAAAGTGCCAAGACTTTTAGATTTTTGTTTGGACAGACCCATAATTCTCAACTTTGGATTTTGCAATGTAAAAAGATTAATTATCGCCTGTGAGACAGATCACATTTCATCCAGTATTTAAGATGGACATAATTACAGAATTATACTGAAGAAGCATTTTTATAGATGTTATGATTTTACTAGAGATTGATACACTCTCTAGTATGCTCAGTGATTTCCATGGCAGTTTAATCCATCTATCCATTTAAACTGCAAATTAAAAACTTATGGTTTCATAATTGATCTTAGAGTGGAGAGCAAGACTGTACATATAGGTGTGTTAAATGATCTTGCCAATGAATATTAGTGATTCTAGACTTCTAGATATTTTAAAATCTATTTCTAAATATTAAAATAACAATTTTAAAATGACACTTAAACACAGAGACTGACAGAGGAACTATCTCAATGTCTTATTAAAGATGCCAGAGACTCAGACCTATAATGTCCTAGATTCTCATGTTCTACTCACCTTTAACTGTCCCACTTTCTAAACGTCCTCTTTTTTCTTGAAATCCATCCCAGTCACCAGTCATCAAAAATTCCTTTTGTTGACAATACACTTCTTTTAACCAGTCAATCCTTCCCCAATATCACCTCCAACTCACATGAACCAAGAAGATAAAAAGAGCTTCAGTAACTACATTGATTGAAATTTGAATTCATAATATTTGTTTTGTGGTCTTCCCTTTAAAGTGGCTATCCACACAGAGCTTTAATTATCCATTTGTATTCTGTTAAATATACCATACTGTCCAACTTTTTTTTAGATACGTTTCAAAATTAGTGTTGCCACTGAGTATTTCTTTTTTAGCAAGGTCTATCACTAAATCTACTCTCATTCTCTAACTTAGCTTTTAATTTTTAGAGCATATTTACTTTATTCAAGTTTTTTTCTGTTTGATGTGATCAGTTCTAAACTCAATCACTATAATGGTAGAATAGAAATATCAGCTTCCTGGTGAGGTAAAATGGGATGAAAATAAGTTGGGTTAAATAAAAAATCAGACAAGGAATTGACTGTCATAAGGGTGAGCATTTAAAGCCATTTCAAAATCTCCAGAAATAGTTTCTGCAAACACAGTAGCTATGACTTCCATTCTGGTAGGCATATATTTTCTGATATTTTCTTTTAATGTGTATAATAAAAAATATGTGTTCCTCATATGCCACCATATTTTGTAGACGTTAAGTTTATTGAAATTTATTTTTCCATCCCAAGAAAAGAGAACTGTGATTTTTAAATATTTTATAGACGTTATGAAATATTAATATTCATCTTCTGACATTCATCTTGCCAAGTGAGATAACTTCCATAGAATTTAATTTTTAATGTATATTTGCAACATTTCAATTTTAATGTATTTTCTTCCTGCATGTCCAGCACTATGGTACAATGTGCTGTTGGAAGTGAGGATATTCAAAAACAATACAAATTTAATTAAGCATCCTCCTCAAGAATTATGGCAAAAAATGACCTTGGAATTTCAAAGCATCTGTGAGAAAA
Source organism: Tarsius wallacei (assembly GCA_963574415.1). Classification (NCBI taxonomy): domain Eukaryota; kingdom Metazoa; phylum Chordata; class Mammalia; order Primates; family Tarsiidae; genus Tarsius; species Tarsius wallacei. The sequence goes on along the minus strand of CAUYQG010055114.1, from coordinate 10,550 downwards.
TAAAAGGGGTGTTTATCTTATGTTTACAAACATAGGTTTAATTAACTACTGCATGAAAGTACAGATCACACATTTAATTAAACACATTAAATGGCATCAGAGATTTTAGTGATCAAATAATAACCAAAACTCAAAAGCAATAACTGACACAACCTCATTTGTTATATTATAATTACTCAACACTAGAAAAAAATGCCTTTAGGCTAAAGGTCTTAGTATTAAAATAAATTTAAATTCTTAATGGTTAAGTATTTTTTCTTTTACAGAACATAGTTTTAAATGTGGGTATGGAATGTTAACTTATAAAGATTACAAAGAGATTATTTCATTTATTTATTCACTTGACAAATATTTATTAACCACCAATAAATGCAAGTCATGCATATTATCTATTGCTGAGCAAAATATTACTATAAACTTAGCAGCTGTAAGTTACACACATTTATTATTTTACAATTTCTGTGGCTCAGGAAACCCAGCATGACTTAGCTCAGTACGCTGCATCAGTGTGTCTAACAAGGCTGTATTTAAGGTATTGACCAGAGTAGGGGTCTCATCTGAGGCTTGACTGAGGAAGGATCTACTCTGAAGCTCACATGGTGATCAGCAGGATTCATATCCTTGTCAGCTGTCAGGTTAAGTCCTTCACAACTTGCTGACTGTCTGCCAGAGTTCACCTCTATTTCCTATAACTTGTTTTATTAAAGCCAGCAAGAGAAATCAGTAGAGTCAGCCGGCAAGATAGAAGTTACAATCTTCTATAATATAATCATAGAAACAATACTCCATCGTCTTTACCATATTCTTTTGGTTAGAAGAAAGTCATAGATTCTATCCATAATCAAGGAGAGGGAATCAGAATACCATGATATAGGGAATACTTGGCAGGAAAGTGCAAATACTACAAGGCAGGACAGTCATCTTGAGTTTGTCCATTAGAGCATTGTTTTAGGGACTGAGGATAATGTAGCAAAAAAGACTGACAAAATACCTGTTCTTATATCAAATATAAAATCCTATAAAAATTCCATTTACACATTGATAGCCTCTCCTTATCCTTAATTACTCTCATTTGACAATTATATATATAATTATATATACATATATCTTATAATATAATTATATATATACAATGACCCGGAAGTCTGAATTTGTATGATGCACTATTTAACTGAGAAAATTAAATATGGGATTATTCAACTCATCCATACATAAAGTAATGAGATTCTGGTTTAGCCTTGGAGTAATGGAAATGGAAATGAACTAGCAAATGCAAAAGATGCTGACTGGCTGCTCTTAGCAAAGGGAGAATAAAAAAGAGGGAATGACAAGTAAGGCTTCAAAGCTTTTAGGCTCAGCAATTGGAAGAATAATTATGTCAATAAATATACCCCAAAACCCCCACTTTTCGGGGGAAGAAAAACAATGAATTTGTTTTAGACATAATGGGGAAGGTGGAATAAAGACTTCAGGTGAAATGTCCTCCAAAAACTAAAAGAGGCAGAACGTAAGTTTCAAAGAGAGATTAGAATTGCAGAAATAGAAAACTGTCCTCCAAAAATAGTTCTGCTCTGACTGAGTGAAAAAATCTGCTCCATCAAACTTGAAGAGTATGTAATAGGAATGATATTTCACAGAAAAGGAATAATGTGCTTGGATGTTAGAAGAGTCTTTAAGAACGATCTTAGCCGGGTTCGGTGGCTCAGCCTGTAATCCTGCGCCTTGGGAGGCTGAGGTGAGTGGATTGCCTGAGCCTGTGGGTTTGAGACCCGCCTGGGCAACTTGGTGAGGCCTCATCTCTACAATAAATCAAAAAATTAGCCGGGCGTGGTAGTGCAGGCCTGTAATTCCAGCTACTTGGAAGGCTGAGGCAGAAGGATCGCCGGAGCCCAGCAGGTCGAGGCTGCGGTGGTCGGGAGCAGCCACTGCACTCCAGTCTGGGCGACAGAGTGAGAGTCCAACTCAAAAAAAAAAAAAGAACGATCTTGGTTTTATCTGCTTCAAACGTGTGAAAAACCTGAGGTCTTGAGACATCCTTTTGTACTCTGCATCTTTCTAGCTGTGCCATTGGTACACATTTCCCTCCCTTTGTCTTGTCTAAATATTGAGTATAGGTCCAGCTCCTTGGTTCTAGCTCTAGTATTAATTCCCAGTTGTGAAACATAGGCAAGTTACATTACCTCTCTCTGTCTCATAGTTTTCCTGCAAACAGGGTTAATCAAGTGTGTCCCACCTACCTTATTGAGTTTGTGCAACACAAATAGCCTAATTATGTGAGTAGTCATAATAAATTAAGATGTGGTTATTATTATCACAACTATTATTATTATTAAATAGTCAGATGACTATACTATTCTTTTTATTCCTGTTATGTTGGTAAAAAATGTTGTGAATCTTATTGGTTCTTTGATTGTTTTACACTTGGCTCTTTTGAGTAAGAAAGAGTTCAAATTTTAAGAGAAAAAATTATGGCTATATTAACTTTTAAGTTTCATAGCACTTTGCAAACATTGGGATGTAGGCATGTTTGGTAAATATTTAATAATTTGATTGTATATAGCACATTTGTTTATGCATATCTGACTTCACTATAATATAGGCTCCATACGGGCAGAGATTCTCATTTGTTTTATGCATTTTTTTAGCCCTTCTACTAGAGGAGCATTTGGCAAAATTTATGCATGACTAAATTCATTGCCTCATTTGTTTAAATTAGTTTAATTAAAGGATATATTATTTATGGAGGCTGCTCCCCACATCCCACAGAGGACCACTGGGACACACAGAGAGCAAGGGGAGTGAGAACAGGGCAGCTGACTTTGGAGTCAGAAAGCCCCCTCCCTGCCTGTGTCTCCTGGGAAATAGAGTGCAACTTCAGGATGTGGGAAGGGTGAGTGCAGGAAATTCGGATGTGAAGCTTGCTACTGCATTGGCCTGGGAAGGCTTACCCAGCCTCACAGGACTCCAGTCCCACATGGGAAACAGGCTGGATACAGGACAGCTGCATGCTGCTAGAGCCCACGCAGACCTGGGAACCCATCCTAGCGCTGAGCATCTAAAGTCAAACCATCCCCAAGAACTGGAGCACCGTGCTCAGCAGCCAGCTCCAAGACTGGGAAAGATCCCCAGTCTAGTCACTTTCACTCACCTCAAGGGCAGGTTCTGCCACTACAGACAACTCCTGTCTGGGGCAAGCTGCAGCAGAAATTCTGTTGCTGAAAGAGCTTTTGAACTTTCAGCACAGATCAGCCTCTTGTGAAGGAAAGGGAGTTGAGGGGGAGCTCCTGGTAACCCCTCTCTCCTGTACATGAATGCTTCTGGGCAACAGACAGCTCAGTTATTGCTGCAGCACTGCCAGAGTGGCCAGGGGATCCATGCTCCCTTGTGATCCAAACTAGGTGCTCACAGCTGGAGACTGGGAACAAATGCGAACCAGCCAGTTCCAGTCCACAGGAAAAACATTTCTGCAGAAAGAAGCTTTGAGTCCTGAGCACCAACAGCCTCAAACAAAGGAAAAGGAACTGGAGAAGGTGGAAGGAGATGCCTGCTGTTCTGACAAGTCCTCTCTCTGTGTGTAAACCCTTTTGTACAACAGAAAAGGCTCAGTCACCCCGGTAGCATGGCCACAGTTTCCAGAGGTTCCATTTTCCACTGGGGTGCAATTGTACCTATATGGGGGATCTGGAGAGCAGTCCAGATTGACCTAGCAATCCACAATCAGCTCCCATCTCCTTTCAAAATCCTAGAGCCTTGAGGTCTTTGGGAGTTCCCATAAACTCACCCACTGCATAGGTCATCTCCATACATTTCTGGGGAAAGAGAGGCAACGAAAAGGTCACAGACACCATAAAAACTGGCTATTTCCTCCAAGCGCTACCACCTGGCTGGAGGACAACTGGCAGAGTGCATTACAACATCTAAGACATTAATACAGCCCTTGAGAAGGGGATAAGAACAAAGCCCATGCCACCATACATCTTGCAGACCAGTCCATAAACTGAGGCATCAAAAGAGCTTCTCCAGATGGTCCTCCCAATATATAAATGACCAACTCCCCTTAGAATTCAACCACTGTGCCTTCACATCATGGGATTCTTTGTATCTTCACAGGATACTTCCAACATCTGTCAAATGGTGGCAGCCTCCTAGGGCAGCTAGACTCAAAAGAGCATCAGGACCCACAGTGGTCAGACTCTCACAGACTACCACCTCCAGTAGAAGAAAGAGTGCAGTACAACATGTGAGCACCTTGTGGGATAAAAATTTAAAATAAACATAAAAATAAAAAATAAATCCAACAAAAGCCTACCCCAACAGTAGCAACCTTACCTAACTAAAACAACAACAAGGAAGAGTCTGTCCTCACCGATGAAGAAGAATCAGCACACACACACACAAAAACTGGTATCACCCATAAAAGGTCCTCCCTGGCCCAAAGCAATTGAACCTGTTCAGAATGACCTGTCCCTGATGACAGACATAGAATTCAGACTCTGGATGACAAAAACAGTGAAGGAAAACCATGGGAAGATAGAAGCACAGATCCCTAGGCAACAGAAACAATGCAGAAAATAAAAGCTGAGCTGGTCAATATGATCTCCTGGAAATGAAGAATTATTTCCTAGAAGTTTAAAGCACGATGATAATCCTGAGCAGTAGAAGTGACTGGTCAGAGGAGAGAATCTCAGAGCTTGAGGATCAAACTGTTGAACTAACCCAGTCTGACAAAAACAAGGAGAAAAGGTCCAAGAACAATGAGCAGCCAAAGAAATTTGGGATTATGTAAAAAGATAAAATCTTCAGCAGATTGACGTCCCTGAGACAGAAGGGAAATCTGAGAACACCCTGGAACAAGCCTCCCCAAAGGTCATCTAAGACAATTGTTCCCTGTCTTGCTGAAGAGACAACCACGCAGACACAAGAGAGCCATAGAACTCCTGTGCGGTTACATGAGAAGGCCATCCTCAAGACACATAATAATCTGTCTCCAAAAGTAAAAATGCAAAAAAATCAAATTATAAGGGAAGCTAAAGAGAAGAGACAGACCACCTACTGAAGAAGACCCAACAAAATTGCAGTAGACTCCTCAGCAGAAACCCTAAAGCCAGAAAGACCTGGGATCCCATCTTTATCTTTCTTTTTTTAAAAAAAAAGGCAATTGCAGCCAAGAATTTTCTAACCCATTAAGCTAAGCTTCATCAGTGAAGGAGAATTAAAATTATCCTGTATCCAGTTCCTAAGAAAGTATGCCACCACCAGATAAGCCCTTCAGAAGATGCTAAGTGAACTATCACAGAAACAAAGAACTGAATACTGCACATTTTCACTCATAAATGGACCCTGCACACTAGTCACATTAACACAAGGGTGCCATCAGCAGTTGCTGGGCACTGCTATGGAAGGGAGGTAGGAAGGAAGATGGGGGGCACATGATTACACAAAGTGTACCTGATTCACTACCAGGGGGAGTGGGAGCCACCTAGAAGCCCAGACTTCACTTGCATACAGCCCACTTATATAGTAAATACTCACTTGTACCCCAAAACTTTATAATAAATTAATAAGTAATTTTAAAATGAATTTTCTGGTGGGAATGCAAACTAGTGCAACCTCTTTTGAAAGCAGTGTGGCGATTTCTGAAAGAACTAGAAATTGACTTTCCATACGACCCTGCAATTCCCCTATTGGGAATATACCCAGAAGAACTCAAATCATTCTACAAAAAAAATACCTGCACACGTATGTCCGTTGCAGCTCTATTCACAATAGCAACAACATGGAACCAACTATGTAGCCCATCGAAGCTGGACTAGATTTTTTAAATGTGGTACATGCCGGGCTCGGTGGCTCAGCCTGTAATCCCATGCCTTTGGGAGGCTGAGGTGAGTGGATTGCGCCTGAGCCCGTGGGTTCGAGACCCGCCTGGGCAACTTGGCGAGACCTCATCTCTACAGTAAATCAAAAAATTAGCCGGGCGTGGTAGCGAGCACCTGTAGTTTCAGCTACTTGGAAGGCTGAGGCAGAAGGATTGCCGGAGCCCAGCAGGTCGAGGCTGCAGTGGCCGGAAACGGCCACTGCACTCCAGTCTGGGCAACAGAGTAAGACTCCAACTAAAATAAATAAATAAATAAATAAAATAAAATAAAAATAAAATGTGGTACATATACACAATGAAATATTATGCAGCCATAAAGGACAAACATATGGACTTCGCAGCAACTTGGATGGATTTAGATTTACTCAGTGATCTATCAAAGAAACCAAGAACAGAGTACCATATGTTCTCACTAATAAGTGGACCTTGAACAATTATAATACTATAAGAAAGAGATTGGCAGTAGTGGGAAATTGTGAGGGGAGGGGGAGTGGGACTGGTAATTGAGGGAAATTGCTAGGGGAGGGAGGGGCGCATCTTATCAACAAGGGTACCTGCATAATCAACTTTTGTATACCTAACCCTGAATTGTACCCCACATCTTTATTTTTAAAAATGTGAGAAAACAACAAAAAAGAAAGTTCTAGGCACAGAAATAAATGAACAGTTTTACAAATTGCGAAAGCATAGGCAAGCACAGAGTTATTAGACCATACAGATTAACCACAAAACCTAAAAATCAAAGCAACCTCTTAATAACACTATGACAGGAATAAAATATTCTGTGTGATTTTATAATTGGAGTGTGGGAGCACTCTGATTTATAAAACAATTGCAAATTAAACTAAGACAGGACATAGACACCTGTAGGGTTATAGTTGGAGGCTTTAATACCCCACAATAGTCTTAGACAAATCACTGAGGCAAAAAAAATAATAAGGAAATTCAGAACCTTTACTCAACACTTGACCAATTGGATCTAATAGACATCTATAAAACAGTTCACCCAATGACCACAGAATATACATTCTTCTCATCATCACATGGAATGTACTCCAAGATTGACCACATTCTCAGGCATAAATCAAGTGTGAACAAATTTCAAAAGGTTGAAATTATTTCAAGCATCTTCTCAGACCATAGTGGAATAAAAATAAATATCACCAACAGGCACTCCCAAAAAACACACAAATACATGAAAATTAAACAACGTTTGAATTACTTTGAGGTTAACACAGAAATTAAGGCAGAAGTAAAAAATTCCTGGAAACAAATGAAAACGAAAGCACAACATACCAAACCCTCTATGATACCATAAAAGTGATGTTAAAAGGGAAGTTTTCATGCACATATCAAGAAAACAGAAAGATCTCAAGTAAACAACCTAGCAATACACCTGAAGGACCTGGAAAGTCAAGAGCAATCTAATTCAATATTTAGTAGAAAAATGAAATTATTAAAATAAAGCCACAGTTAAATGAAATGGAGTTCAAAAAATCATAGAGTCAACAAGACAAAAACTGGTTCATTGAAAGGATAAATAAGATTGGCAGACCAATTTAATAAATAAGATGGCCAAATTGACCAAAAAAATAATGAGGTCTGAATAAACACAATTAGAAATGAAAAAGGTGATGTCACAACTGACCTTGAAGAAATTTGAAAGATTATCAGAGATTACTAAGAACATCTGTATGCAAATAAACTAGAAAATCTAGAGGAAATTGAAGAATTCCTGGCATCACATAACCTCCCAAGATTGAAAAAGGAAGAAACCCTAAACAGGCCAATAGCAATCCAGAAAGTCAACTCAGTTACAAGAAAATTCCCTGCAATGACACCACACTACCAGACTTTAAACTTTACTACAAAGTTACAGTTACCAAGACAGGATGGTACTGATACAGAAATAGACAGACCAGTGAAACAGGACAGAGAATCCAGAAATAAAATCATGAACCTTCAACAAACTCAGCTTTGACAAAGCTGACAAAAACAAACACTGAGGAAAGGAAATCACATTTAACAAATGGTACTGGGAAAACTGGCTAGCCACATGCAGAAGGATGAAACTGTACCCCTACATATCACCATATGCAAAAATAAACTCAAGATGGATAAAGGACTTAAATATGAATTCTCAAATTATAAGACTCTTAGAAGAAAACTTAGGGAACACCATTCTGGACATCAGAATAGGCAATGAATTCATGGCCCAGTTCTCAAAACCAAATGCAGCAAAAACTAAAATTGGCAGACGGTACATCATCAAACTGAAAAGATTTTGCACAGTAAAAGAAACCATCAAGAGAGTAAAGAGACAACCCACAGAATGAAAAAACATATATTTGCAAGTTATGCATCCATCAGAGGCCTAACATCCAAGTCCTATAAGGAACTCACACTAATTGAAAGGAAACAAATGAACAAACAAACAACCTCATTTAAAAATGGGGAAAGGACATGAGCAGACACTTCTCAAAGGAAGATATTCAATCAGTCAACAAATACATGAAAAAATGCTTGGGTTCATTAATTATTACCCTCACTGACTATCAGTGAATTGCAAATCAAAACTACAATGAGATATTACCTAATACCAATAAGAATGGTTATCATTAAAAAAAAAAAAAAAAGAGATGTTAGCACAGCTGCAGAGAGAAAGGAAACACTTCAATACTGTTGGTGGATATGTATGTAAGCTACTTCAATGTTTTTGGGAATCAGTGTGATTTTTCCTCAAACAACTAAAATCTGAGCTTCCATATGATCCAGCAATCCCACGTATGGGTACTAAAAAGACACCTACATATGTATGTTCAGCACTATCCATAATAGCTAAAGCAGGGAACCAACCCAGATGACCATCAAAAGTGGATTGGATAAAGAAAATGTACTATACATGATGGAATATTATGTACCCGTATATGCAACATGGATGCAACTGAAAACCATTACACTAAATAAACTATCACAAAAAAAACTGAATACCACATGTTCTCACTCATAAGCAAGCCTTGATCACTGATCACATATGCCCAGGGATGGTAACAATGAGTGCTGGACACTGCTAAAGGTGGGAAGGAGAGAGGAAGGTGGGATAAGGAGCTTACAAACACACATTGGGTACAAGGTCCACTATCTGAGGAGAGAGGGATCACTAAAAGCCCAAAACCCACCTGCTTATGTAGTAAATTCTTACATGTACCTTACAGTTCTAAAATAAAATTTGAAATAAAATAAATAAAAATAAAATAAAATTTATAAGGAAAGAATATTAACTAGGAAAGTAAAAACAATACTGAAGAAGAAAGACAAATTTGGAGGAGTTATTCTAACTGATTTCAAGAGTTACTTGCATTTATGAAGAAGACGTCATGGTGGTGAGAGGATAAATGCATAGATCAATAAAACTGAATATATAGTCCAAATAAAGGATATATTATTCAGTAGTCAAGGTAACCATACTCCAGTTTAATTATTTTGATGATCCAGAAAAAAGTATATTTTTAATTTTGTTATCTGGAATATTTAATACATATAAATGCAGTCTAAAATGAATATTATGATTTGGAAAGAAAGATGCTTGAGCCACTAAGAGAAATATAGTGAGAACTTCTGGGATTTACAAATGGTGGTGGTTTTTCTTTTATTTTTATAACTTTGTCTTTACAAACTTGCTTTACTTATCCTTTGGAGTATCTTGAAGCTGTAGCATATTATATTGGGCAGATAATTTCTATATAGCTCTAGCTGACAACAGGCAATATTTGCTCATGCAAATACTTGCATTACACTCATGCAGTCAGGTTGCACAGTTGTTTGTATTCAGTCTTGAAGCAGAATGCAGAACAAAAAATCTCCCAGGATGAGACACAAAAACTGAAAAGTTTAGTGGCTAAGTGGGAAGGAGATGAAAAGGCACTAGATTTTATTACAACTGACAAAAGCATGTTTTCTTCCACCAAACAGAAATAGTAGGGAGGAAGGAAAAAAATGACAAAATACAAAAGTAGGCAGGCGCAGTGGCTCAGCCTGTAATCCCAGCACTTTGGGAGACTGAGGCGAGAGAATTGCTTGAGCCTGGGGTTCGAGACCAGCCTAGGCAACTTGGTGAGACCTTGTCTCTACAATATATAACAAAAAAACTAGCCAGGCATGGTGGCGTGCATCTGTAGTTCCAGTTACTTGGAAGGCTGATGTGAAAGGATCGCCTAAGCCCGGCAGGTAGAGGATGTGAGCATGCCACTGCCCTACAGCCTGGGTGACAAGGGTGAGACTCCAACTCAAAAAACAAAAAACCAAATACAGAAGTAAGGATGAGTATCATTAAAAATAAAAAAAAAAAATGTTTTCCAGAGCATATAAGAAATTTTCAATAGTAAAAATTATTATTTTTTGACTTTTTAATTGTATTTTAAAGATGTGGGGTACAATTCAGGATTGGGTATACAAATGGTCACCGTACAGGTAAAGTTTGGGTCTCCCTTTGATCCCCACTTTGCCTGGTTTGAAATCAGGGACCCTTATTGATGTTGTGTTCCCCCACTCCACCCCAGCAGTATCCCACTACTGCCAAGCCCTTACTTACAGTATTATTCTAAATGTTCAGGTCTGCTTACGAGTGAGAACATGTGGTACTCTATTCTTTGTTTCTGTGATAGATCACTAAGTA
>CAUYQG010055111.1:0-87399 GCA_963574415.1 Tarsius wallacei | reverse complement strand
TGATATGACTTTGATTTTTTTAAATGTATTGAGACTAGATTTGTGGTCTATCATATGGTCTGTATTAGAGAATGTTCCATGTGCTGACAAGAATAATGTATATTCTGTAATTTGGGGATGGAATGTTCTGTAGATGTCTGTTAGTTCCATTTCCTCTAGAGTCCTGTTTAACCCCAACGTTTCTTTTTTACTTTCTGCCTTGATGATTTGTCTATTGCTGTCTATGGAGTGTTGAAGTCTCCCACTATTTTTGTATTGGTCTATCTTTTGTCGTTGTTATTATTATTACTATTATTTCTGGTAGAATTTGTTTTATAAAGCTTGTGGCTCTGATTTTCGGTGCATATATGTTTAAAATTGTTTTTCTTCTTTTTGGATTGATTCCTTTATCATTAAATGATAGTCATCTTTGTCTTTTATTACTGTTATTTTAATGTCTGTTTTAACTGATATGAAAATGGCTATTCCTGCCCATTTTTTATTTCCATTTATATGGAATATTTTTCTCCACCCCTTTACCTATAAGTGTCTTGAGTTCAATGAGGCTCTTGAAGGCAACCAATATTTGGGTTTTGTGTGTTTGTGTATGTGTGTTTAATCCATCCTGCCAGTCTATATTTTTTTAGTGGGACATTAAGACCACTTATGTTCAGAGTTAATAATTCATCATACTGGTTATTATCTGGTTGCTTTATTTTCTCTATTGTGTCAGTGTTCTATAAAGCCTGTGAACTTTATGATTTTCAGCATTTTTCTACTGATGTATTTTGACCTATCATTTTAGTATTTAGAACTCCTTTGAGTATTTCTTGTAGAGCTGATCTAGTGGTGACAAATTACCTCAACATTTGCTTGTCTATGAGCAATTTTATTTTCTCCTCATTTATAAAACTTAGTTTTGTTTGGTACAAAATCCTTGGCTGACTGTTATTCTGTTTGAAGAGACTAAAGATGGAGATCCATTCCCTTCAGACATGTAAGGTTTCTTCTAAGAAGTCTGCTATTAGTCTGATAGGTTTACTTTTGTAAGTTATTTGATGCTTTTGTCTAACTTCTCTTATAATTCTTACCTTCACATTAACTTTGTATAGGTGAATGATTATATGCCTTGGGGATGACCTTTTGCAATGAATATTCTTGGGGCTCTTTGGACTTCTTGTATCTGGATGTTCAGATCTCTGGCAAGGCCAGGGAAATTTTCCTCCATTGTTCCTTCAAATAGATTTTCCAACCCTGTTGCTTTCCCTTCTTCCTCAGCAACATCTATGATGCTTAGGTTTAGACATTTAACATAATCTTGATTTCTTAGAGACTTTGCGCCATTCTCTTGATTCTTTTTTCTTTATCATTGTCTGATTGGGTTAATTCAGAAGCCCGGTCTTCAAGTTCTGAGGCCCTTTCTTCTACTGTTAAAACTTTCCATTGCATTTTGTACTTCTGTAAATGATTCTTTCATTTCTAGAATTTCAGTTTCTTCTTCTTTGTTTTTAAGGTGTTCATCTCTTTGGAGAATGTGTCATTCCTGTCCTGAAGAATTTTTTAAAACTTCTTTATGTTGGTTTTCAATTTGCTCCTGAAGTTCATTGATCAATTTTATAATCAACCTTTTGAATTCTATGCCTGGATTTTCAAGAATTTCTTTTGGTTAGGGTCCATTGCTGAAAAATTGGTGTGGTCTTTTGGGAATGTTGGAGAACTCAGTTTTGTTCATACTGTCAGATTTATTTTATGGCTTCTTTTCATTTGAGCAGGTGATTTCTTCTTATTTGAGGTTGGCAGGGGACTGACACAAGCACTTTAGGGTTCCCTTAGTTATATAGCCTTGGTGTGGTGAGTTTCTCCATTGCCACATGTGGCAACCCTGTGCTGTGTACCTGCACTGGCTCTGAGTGTACTGAGTGTTTTAGAAAGTGTTGCTAGCTTGTGTTTGGGATCAGGGCCTTACTCAAAGCTGAGGTATTATATCCAATGTGATGGACTGTACTGTTGACCTTTAGCCAGGAGGTGGCGCTTGTGGGAAAAAGTCAACTGTGATGGATGGCAGCTGTAGGGTTTCTCCTCGGTGAGTGTTGCTCCAAGGAAATGCCCAGCCAGGGCAGGTCTCTAGGGATTTCCCAAGTTCCCTGTGTACTTTGAGCCTTCAAGGGGAGTGCAGGGGAAAGGAGCTGAAGCACCCTGTGAGTGTGCAATCTTAGCGATCCCAGTTGGGATTAGGAGGGGTAATGCTGCTGTGCAGAGCAGGCACTGAAGAGTTCACAAGGGGAGTGAGGTTGCTATGGCAATGCATCCCACCTGGCTCTTGCCTTGGCCTCAGGCACTCTGTGATCTGAATATCAAGGTGAGCTGGCCACAGGGCCTCAGGTGTTCTCAGGCAACCTGCCCAGGCAGAAACTATTTGCAGCTACAGTGTTTGCCCTTGGTGCCCATTCCCTCTTAAGCCAGCTGGAAAGCAGCCACACAATCTCACAAGGGTTGAGTTCCTGGGAAATGGCAGCTGGTGCTACTCAAGGCTTTTTCCTGCACCATTCCATGGCAGAGCATGACTGTGGGTCAGGAAGTTTCCCATGAGGGACTGGTGTCTCACAAGGCTGAGGGGGCTATGAAGGTTCACAGCAATGAAGGTTCACAGCAGGAGCACAGAACGCTTGAATTCTTCCTACTTATCTTCCCCACTGCGTCTGGAGACTGTGGTGGACTGTGGTGGTTCAGGGAAGAGTCTGGCCTGTTCCACCCCAGGTTGGTGGATTTGTTTCTTCTTTGCTCCGAGTGGTTACTATTACTCCTTTGGAGACTCGTGGGACATGCTGCTGGATCCATTCCTCTCTGGGTGCTGAGAAAACTCTTTCTATCTTGGTTTACTCTGTGGGAGAAACTCAGTCTAGCTGCCTCATGTTGACCAGGTTAATCCTCTGTCTGTGTGTTTTCTTTTCAGAGGTGTCTTCTTATGTCCTTTGCCCATTTATTTATTTATTTATTTATTTTTATGTTGAGCTGTTTGAGTTCCTTGTGGATTCTGGGTATTAGCCCTTTGTCTGAGGCATAATTTGCAAACACTTTCTCCCATTCAGTGGGGTTTCTGTTCACTCTGTTGATTATTTCTTTTTTTGTTCAGAAGTTTTTTAATTTAATTAAGTCTCATTTGTCTTTTTTTTTGTTTTTGTTGCAATTGCTTTTGGAGTTTTCATCATAATCTATTTGCTTAAGCCAATATCTAGAAAAGTGTTTTCCTAGATTTTCTTCTAGAATTTTTATAGCTTCAGATCTTACACTAAAGTCTTCAATCTAATACTTACCTGGCAGGGGAGATACCATGGTCATGAAGGTGATTTTCCCAGGGTGAGGTTTATCCATTACATTCCGGATTTGTTGATCTTTCTGATTTCCCCAAATGTGAGAGACTTGACTGCATAAAGAAAAAAGGCCTTTATCCATCTTTAGTGAGTTTTTGTATATGGTGAGAGATAGGGTCCTGTTTCATTCTTCTGCATATGGTTAGCTGATTTTCCCAGCATCATTTATTGAATAGAGTGTCCTTTCCCCATTGTTTATTTTTGTCAACTTTGTTCAAGATCAGTTGATTGTAGGTCTGTAGGTTTATTTCTGGGTTCTCTGTTTTATCCCATTGGTCTGTCTGTTCTTGTATTAGTATCACACTATTTTAGTTACTATAGCCTTAGAGTATAATATGAAGTCAGGCAGTGTGATGCTTCTGCCATTTTTCCTTTTGCTAAGAGTTGCTTTGGCTAGTCAGGCTTTTTTTGTTTCCACATAAATTTTAAGATTTTTTTTTTCTAGTTTTGTGAAGAATGAAGTTGGTGTTTTGATTAGGATTGCATTGAATCTGTAGATTGCTTTGGGCAGTATGGTCATCTGAACAATATCGATTCTTCCAATCCATGAACACGTGATGTCCTTCCATTTGTTTGTGTCATCTACAATTTCTTTCATTAGTGTGTTTTAGTTCTCCTTGTAAAGATCTTTCATCTCCTTAATTAGATGTATCCCTTGGCATTTTAATTTTTTATTTATTTTTGTGGCTAGTGAGGAATGAGACTGAGCTCTTGATTTGGTTCTTGACTTGAGCACGTTGGTGTTAAGGAACACTGCAGGTTTTTGTTCATTGATTTTGTAATCTGTAACTTTGCTAAAGTCATTTAGCAGGTTAAGAAGCTTCTTGGAGGAGTCTTTCAGGTTTTCTAGGTGTGCTATCATGTCATCTGTGAACAGGGATAGTTTGACTTCCTCCTTCCTGATTTGAATGCCTTTTATTTCTTTTTCTTGCCAGACTACACTTGCTAGTCCCTCCACTATGATGTTGAATAAGACTGATGATAGTGGACATCACTGTTCCTCTTCTGAGGGGAAATGCTTTCAGTTTTTCCCCATTAAGTATGATGGTGTTCGTGGGGTTGTTGTGTATGGTTCTTATTATTTTGAGATATGTTCCTTCAATGACAAGTTTGTTGAGGGTTTTTATCATAAAGAGATACAGGATTTTCTCAAATGCCTTTTCTGCATCTGTTGAGATGATTGCATGATTTTTATTTTTGCTTCTGTTTATGTGGTAGATCATGTTTATTGACTTGTGGATATTGAACAATCCTTGCATCCCTGAAATAAAACCCACTTGGTTGTGATGAATATATTATATATTTGATATGCTGTTGAATTTGGTTTGATAGTATTTTGTTAAGAATTTTTGCATCTATATTCATCAAAGAAATAGGCTTACAGTTTCTTTTGTTGTTGTGTCTTTGCCTGATTTTGGCATCAGTGTGATACTTGTTTCCTAGAATGAGTTATGGAGGAATCCCTGCTCCTTGATGTTCTGGAATAATTTCTGTGGGATTGGTAACAGACCTTCTCTGTACATCTGATAAAATTCAGTTGTGAATTTGTTTGGCCCTGGACTCTTTGTTGTTGGGAGGTTTTTTTTCAAATCACTGATTCAATTTCATTGCTCATTATTGTTCTATCCAAGGTACCTGTTTCATCCTGGTTCAGTCTTGGGATGTTGTATGTATCCAGGAATTTATTCATTTTCTCTAGGTTTCCCAGTTTGTTGCTATAGAGGCATTCATAATAGTCTCTGATTATCTTTTTTATTTCTGTGGTATTGGTTGTTTTGCCATCTCTGTTATTTCTGATTGAATTTGAGTCTTCTTTTTTTCTTAACTAGCTAGTGGTGTGTCAATTTTGTTTATCCTTTCAAAGAACCAACTTTTTGATTCATTGATCCTTTGTATCTATTTTTGTCCTCAATCTCATTTAGTTCTGTTCTGATCTTTGTTATTTTTTTTTATTCTGCTAGCTTTGTAATTAGATTGTTCTTGCTTTTCTAGCTCCTTGAGGTGCAAGGTTAAGCTGTTGATTTCTGATCTCTTTTTCTATATATATGTATATATTTTTTATTTATCATAGAGATGAGGTCTTGCCAAGTTGTCCAGGCTGGTCTCAAATCCCTGGACTCAAGCAATCCTCTTGCCTCCTCCTTCCAAAGTGCTTGGATTACAAGCATGTGCCACTGTGCCCGGCCCTCTCAATATTTTTTATGTAGGCATTTAATGTTATAAACTTTCCTCTCAGAACTGACTTTGCTGTGTCCAAGAGGTTGTATTATGTTGTGTCACTATTTTCATTTGTTTCAACACATTTTTAAATTTCCACCTTGATTTCATTGTTTACTCAAGGGTCATTGAGGCGCAAGTTGTTCAGTTTCCATGTAGTGATGTAGTTTGACTCTTTTTAATGCTGATTTCTAATTTTATTCCTCTGTGATTCAAGAAGATGCTTGGTATAATTTTGATGTTTTAAAATGTATTGAGTTTGCTTTATGGCCAAGCATATGGTTTATTTTGGAGACTGTACTGTGCAGAGATTAAAATAATGTATATTCTGCAATTGTTGGGTGGAGAGTTCTGTAGATATCTGCTAGGTCCATTTGGCCTATAGTCCAGTCTAAGTCCAGTGTTTGTTGATTTTCTGCTTCGATGATCTGTCTAGTGATGCCAGTGGGGTTACTGAAGTCAATCACTCTTAAGGTATTGCTATTGATATGCTTCCTATGGTCAGGTAGTGTTTGCTTCATGAATTTGGGTGCTCTGGCTTTCAGTGAGTATATGTTTAAGATAGTTAAATCTTGTTGAGTTATCATTATATATTGCCCTCTTATCATTATATATTGCCCTTCTTTGTCTTTTTTAACTGTTTTTGATTTAAAGTCTGAGCTATCTGATATGAGGATGACTGCTACTGCTTGCTTTTGTTGTTCATTCACCTGACACATCTTTTCCCACCCATTTAGTTTGAGTCTGTGACTGTCTTTGCCACTGGTGGGTCTCTTGTAGGCAGTATATGATTGGGTCTAGTATTTTTTAATCCAGTTTGCCACTCTGATTCTTTTAAGTGGAGTGTTTGGATCATTTATGTCCTGGGTTAATACTGCTTTGTGAGATTTTTTTTCTGACATAGTGTTGTAAACTAGCTGACTTGAGGACTCAAATGTATACTTACTTTATAGGCTCTGTGAGCTTTGTACTTACATGGTCTTTTGTGATAGCAATAGTTATCATTTCATTTCCAAGTTTAGAACTCCTTTGATATGTCTTGTATGCTTGTTTTTCCAGGAAGGACTTTATTCCTCCTTTGTTTATGAAGTTTAGTTTGGCTGGAAATATAATTCTCGGTTGGCATTTTTTAAAGGAGGTTGGAAATAGGTCCACATTCTTTTCTGGCTTGTAGGGTTTCTGCTGAAAATTCTACTATTAGCCTAATGTCCTCTCCTTTATAAGTGCTCTTGCTGCTCTTTGAATATTTTCTTTCACATTGATTTTGAAGTATCTGAAACAATATGCCTTGGTAAAGTTCTTTTTGTGATGACATTTGAAGGAGTTCTTTGGGCTTCTTGTATCTGGATGTCCAGGTCTCTCTCAAGACCAGGAACATTTTCTTAAGCTATTGCCTTGAATATATTTTCCATACTTTTTACTTTAACTTCTTCTCCTTTTGGAATGCCTATGATTCATAGGTTTAGTTGCTTTACATTGTCTCATATCTCTCAGAAGCTTTGCTCATTCTTAATTATTTTTTCTTTAGTTCTGTCTGGCTGGGTTAGTTTGAAGAATGTGTCTTCCATCTCTGAGATTCTTTCTTTCTTCCACTTGTTCTAGCCTACTGCTATAGCTTTGTACTGTGTTTTGTATCACCACCATTCGGTTTTTATTTCTGTTTGTTTTCTTAATGTTTTCAACTTTTCCTTTCACCTCCTGAATTGTTCTGCTAACTTCTTTGTGCTAGTTATCAGCTTTATCTTGTATCTCACTGACCTTCTTTATCTGACATTTCAGGGATTTCATTTTGGTTAGTTTCTGTTGTTGAAGAATTGGTACCTCTTTGGAGGAGTAGCACTCTGTTTCAGAACAATTCTTTCAGAATTGTTTCTCTGGTTCTTTCTCAGCTGAACTATGATGGACAATCTGCATGAGTTCCTTTGATAGATAGACTGTGTGTGTAGACTTTCCCAGGTATTTTTTTGTGATAGCAATGTTGTGGAAGTGTGGGCCGGCTCACTGCTTCCTGTGAAGCTGGGGTTGTGGGGTCTAGGAGGCTTAACTTGCTGCTTTGGTGGTGTGTGTTGGTTTCACCAAATTACCTGTTGCAAAGTGTAGTTCAACCTCCAGGCCAGCGGGTGGCACCGAGGCATAAGAACCATCTTCTGTTGGTGTGGGTAGATATTTGTTACTTGGTCCTTTTTTGCTGGAAGAAGCCCTCTGTTGCTCAGAAGTGAGCTGGTCCGTGAAGTACACTGCAGTCTGGGCTCCCAGTTCAACCTTGGGGAGGGGTGAACCTAGTAGAGTGTGTTGGCCTCTGAGTGCCCAGAGGTGAGCCTTGGCAAGGTGTTACGGGACCTCTGCTGCCTCAAGTTCTCTGCTCAGGAAGAAGAGGGTGTCCTAAGCTCCTAATCTGGAAAAGGGGGAGTACCAGGCACCTGGGGCTATGTGTGGGTGTTGAGCAGAGAGAGCAACACAGCACCAATGACTCTGCCCCTGAGGTGTGGTTCAGGTGCCTTCTCCAGGTGACTGGGTGTGTTAGGGGGTGGAGTACAGGGGGCCTCATTGTACAAGATTGCTTCCCAGGAATCATGGGGTGGCTAAGACTACTTCTCCGGGTGTATAGAAATGGGATCCTCCTGATTCTTGGTACTGGCAGAGCACACTTCCCCAACAGACTTGAGGGGCAGGCTGTGGTACCCTGCAATAACACCTGCAACCCAGATCTTGGTTATGGAGTTGGCCATGGCTTCAGGGCTCGCTACCTGGGAGAAAGCACAGGGTCAGGGACTCTCTTGCCACCCAGGCTACTGATTCAAGTGCAGAGGGGTTGAGGTCCCTTCTGCTGGTCTCTTGCCACATAGACTGTTTTCCTAGTTGTATAGGAGTGGGTGTGGGGGCTCCTTTTCCTCAGTATTCATTGTGTACACTACCCCTGTTAGTCTGGAAGGGAGGCTGGAATTTTAACAGTGGTGCTGGCTGAAGATATCCAGGCTGTAATACTGATGTTGGCCACAGGACACAGTGGCTACAGCAATGCTCCTTCTGCTCAAGTTGCAGGTTTCAGAGCATGGGACTGGGGGGGCCCTGCTAAGTTCCTGTCACTTAGGCTGCTATTCTGGGTGTTCCTCAGTATTGCTGGGGCCCCTTGCTGCAACTGAGACAGGGTGGGGCACCCAGGCACAGAGAGGTTGCAGATCTGACCCTGGTAGCTGGTCTCTCTTTTTGGGAAGGAAATGTGGTTTTGGGGAAGTCCTCCACTGTTCTCAGGTACAGGCTGGGGTGAACCCAGGTCTAACTCCAAACCCTGGGGTGATCTCTCCACCCCCTGCCCTGCTCCAGTTGTGAGAGGCCCCTCCCTTGCTCCAAAGCCTCGTTTCAGGGCAGAAACTAAAAGGCCTGCATTTGTCACTGATGCTGAGACAGTAGACCCAAGTGAAAAATGATGTCTTCCTTGCCAACCCAGATTTGGAAGAACACCCATGGCTTTACTGGGTGTCTTGCCCTCTCACCAGTTCTCAGTCTCCCCCGAGACAGCTCTGGGGCCTGAGAGAAATGGGATGTTCTCCTGTGGCCTGAGTTAAGTATGGAAGTTATGTCTCAGAGGGGAGTTTTCAGCCTCATCCCATGTTCCAGGGCCACACGCACATTTCTCTGCAGAGCTCCATTATGGAGGCTATTCTCCCATCTTCTCCTCTCGGAGATCTGGGGTATCTTTTGCCATTCTGGTGAATATAGATTTTCCTTCTTGAGTTGGGGTTCACTGTGTTGGTCTTTTCACACTATTTCACAATGTTCTGATGAGTGAGGCACACTTGTAAGCTTCTAATTCACCATCTTGGAAAAACCATGTGTTTTAATATTTTTATAAAATTATTTAAAATAACAACAGCTGATTAAGTGCTTACCCAGTGCCACATACTGCACTAGGTATTTACAAATTAGCTTAATTAATCCTTATAATAAGTCCATGGGGTAGGTACTACCAGTATCTCCACTTAACTAATGAGGACACAGAGCACAATTAACTTTATTTCCAATAACTTTGAACAGCATGTGCTCAATTCATATTGGCTGGATGCTTTAGTGAACTGAGTCAGGGCAAGATTCTAACCTAGGATAGTCTGGCTCCAGGCCCACCAGTCTTTACTACTAGCTTTTCTAAAGCTCCCTATTCATCTTCACCTTTTCTACTCTCCCCACTTACCCTCTCCCTCCTTATCTCTAAATATCTTTTGAGGGATAATAGGTAGTCACAAATAGAGTAAGGACAATAAAAATAGAGATCTCAGTTACTCTTTGTATCAGGTAGAAATTTGCTTATAGTTGCATATGACACAACTGGATTCCAGTTGGCTTAAGCAAATAAGGATTTACATTTTAAACCAAATAAGAAGTCTAGAGGTAGGCAATCTAGGGAAGGTAAGCAATGCTTCCACCATGCCTTCAGAGCTGCAGATCATGTAAATTTTAATTCCATTTTTGTTGCCATCTTGCTATAGGATGACTGCCTGTACTGTAGCATCACCTCTGGATTCCAGGTGGAAATAAAAGAAGCAAAAGGTTTTGCTAGCTGAGTCTGTCTTCTTTATGGAGTGTTTCTGGGAGCTCCAGCCAGCGACTCATACTTTAACCTCATGGGTCAGAACTCCAGCACACAGACATTGTGAGATTGAAGGAGGCTGGGAAAGGTAGTTTATGAGCTGGGCACATTGTCACTGCATTCAAAGTCAAGATTCTATTGGTAAGAAAGAATGAATGTTGACAGAACAAATATTGGCAGTGTCTGCCACATTTTTGTTCTTAGACGTTTTGTGGTAATGGGACCAGAAATGTCTAGTTTTCTTATTCAGTGTCGTATTCAGGTACATTCATACTCTTCAATTCAGTGCCATTCATTTTGATAGGAACCAGTTTATATGTGAATGTGGGAGCTAAAACATATGACCACTCCCAAGTAGAATTATGATAGCTGTTGTCTTTCCATGTGAACAATCATTGGGGAACAGTGAACTTTTCTTCCTTTTTCATGTTTTACCCAGTGACATATGTGACATGACTATTATTTCATTTAATGCATATAAAATTGGGATTTTAAATTTGATAGAAAAGAGAAAGGGGTAAAGAAAGTGGGAACAGTAAAGGAAGTTTTTTGAGGATGTATATCCACACTTAATTGCTAAGTAGCTCTAGTTAGAACTTTACTACACAGTGCTTTAACCATAAGATATGGCTGAAGAATAAAATAAATGTATTCTTGACGTTAAAAACAAGTGCTAATAAGTTCTCCAGTGAGCATTGTGTAGCTAGTACTGACTGTAGCAGCATGCACTAATATTCAGGAAAAGGTTGTGTCATTTGCTTCCTTAGTCATCCTCTGGGAACATAGAATTTTCTCACTAAAAGGATTTCTGTCTTGAAAGACACTCTGGCCATTATAGACGTCTATTGCAGTAATACTATTTTATACATCCTTCCAAAGTGTGGCTCTCATGTGTGGATCCAGATTTTGTAGTGCCTGAAGATTAATAAAATTTGTAGGCCTCTTTCAGAAAATAATGGACGATCAGGTGAAATGTGAAAATTTTCTTAAAATAAGAGAAGATATCAAAAAGAGTCTAAATGTTAAAATCTGAGAAACACGCAAGCATCAGAAAAATCTAGAAAAGTGACATAATATTTAAGTGAATGAACTGCTTGGTATACCTCTATAACACTTTTTGCCCCTGCATTTTTTTTGGATAATGGTCTTCATAATACAATGATTTTATAATGTAGAAAGAACACAAAGATAATTTAATCTTTCTTCTATCATGGTTTATCAAAATGTATTTTATAATGGCTCAGAAAAGTTTTACTCAGTTTCATTACTCATTATTGTAATATTTAAGATTGTTGTTAAATTTTAGAAAGTCTCTGGCAGGTTACTCTTATATATGAACTGTAAGATGTTAGAGAATTTCAGATTTTCTTGTGTAGTAACTAATCTTAAATACTCTTTGAACTGATGGCACTCATTTGCTGACTCATTATCAGTTGTCCTGGCATATTATGAGTTTTATGTTATCTGACAGAAAATAAATTCCATTTTGACCAGACATTGATAAGAATCATATCTTTTACTTATTATTTTAAATGTTTGATGTTGAAAGAATTGTCCACAGGATAGCTACTCGCTCCTTACAGATCACATTTTTTCCACCACTGTGCACAATATTCCGACACCAACACCATAGAACACATTCACATCTCAGTGTAACATCTGCCGTTGCCCCACTGTGTCATGACAATGAGTTGACACAGTGGACATGGAATATTCCTGGAAACCATTCAATAGGATAGTTATCTATAACTTTTCCGGACAGGAAGTACCTGTCAGCACGAAAATGTATCCCACCAACCTAGGTGAGATGTATCGTCTGTAACTCAACTTATAATTAACTGGATCCCAAATGTCCATAGCTTCTGAACATCACACATGATGTGAATTATGAAGGAGCATATATCGAGAAGGAAAGAGACAACAATCTTAACTAATTGCAGTTAAAATAACTTATTTATGCAAACTTTACAAATTTACTGAATAAGAAGATATAATATTAGCCTCCAGGTTGGCTTCCCTGAGAAGCATACTTTGAGAAGGAGTTTAGAATACAGTATGTTCAATTAGTTTCCTTGGTGTTTTCAAAAGATGAAATTTCAACAAATTTAATACAAAGATCTAAGTGTCTATTTTTGTTAATTAACAAATATAAATTGTATATATTTATTAACTACAAAATTTTGAAATCATGGAAATGGTTAAATTGAGTGAATTATCATATATATTATCTCACATACCTATCTTTTTTTGCGGTGAGAACACTTAAAATTGACTCTTAGCAATTTTCAAGAGTACAATGCATTATTAACTGTAGTCACATGTTTATAATAGATCTCTGGAACTTATTTCTGCTATCTAACTGATTATTAGCTTTAACCTATTAGCAATTTATGAATTGGGCAGCATCTCATCTAAAGATTTAGACAAAGTATTCCACTGGGCATGGCAGAACAGTCAGTTTTTTAAAGTAGCTTTAGCAGGGAACAAGGCAATGGCATAATACAAAAAGCAGTTGGTTAACATCAGGTTACTTTTCCTGTAAGGGTTAAAGCAGAGGAGACTTCCTCATCATGCTGGCTAAAACTGGCCTGTTTGGGGATCTGGCTATAATCTCTCTTTTGATTTCTCAGAAGGTCAGATAAACAATTTAAAGTCAATTTGGTGATGTGGAACTTTAGCATGAGAGACTCAGTTTTGCTTTGGTCTGTTGGGGTCTGGTGCAAAAGTTCCAACTGTGAAAGAAAAATGCTAAACTCTGTAAAATATTTAAAATGGTTTATTCTGGGCCAATGTGAATGACCGAGGTCTGGGGCACAGTTCCAAGAGATCTGAGAACTTTTGTCCAAAATGGTTAAATTACAGCTTGGCTTTATACATTTTTAGGCAAAACATAAATCAATGCATGTGAGGTTCACATTGGTTGACCCCAGCAAGGCAGCACATCTCTAGGGCAGGAGTGGCATTGGGGGTGGAGTGGTTTGCAGGTCACAGGTGGAGTCAAAGATTTTCTGATTGGCAATTGGTGAAAAGATTTAGGCTCTAACTACATAATTTGAAATTATAAAAAAAAATGCTGAGTTAAGATAAGGGAGCGTCCAAGGTTCTTGATATGTAGATGAAGACTCTAAACAGCAGGCTGCTGAGACTATAGATGGTGCCTTCAAAGGTGCCTGGGGTCTTGGAATCTCTGGGAAGATGATTCTATACAGATACAAATTCCCCCAAGAGATAGCTTTGCAGGGTCATAAAATATTTTTTATTTCCTTTTTTATCTGTATGTGATGGTACACCAGATTCAGATCAGAAAATAAGTCGCATCATATAGGGTTAATAAAAACCCTGTCTGATGAGAGTCTATGGTTTGTAGGGCATGATTTTCCAGGCCCCGTAGTTAGGAATTGGGGCAAGAGAAGAAAAAGATCAGAGTTTAATACTCAATCCCAAATCGGAGGTTTCCCATATATTTTACTTAACATGTTCAGTATTCATAGATGAAAATAAAGGAAAGAAGGATTGGGCAGAATGAGAAGTTGAGTTACCTGTGCTGACGTCATGAACTCTGGAGCTAGATGGCCCTTCCAAGTTGTCCAGTTTTTCATTTTAATTATTTTTTGAGTAGGCAAAATATTCAAAATGTAGAAAATTTAAAATGTTCAAAACAGGCTTCCAGAGAAAATTTATTTTCCTACCTTTGATCCTCAGCTCCAGGTTCCTTCTTTAGAGTTAACTAACCTATGTTATCAGTTCCTTGTGTATATTTTCAGAGATATTCTAACTGTATGAAATCACACTTATATTTCTCCTAATTTTCTCTCTTTTGTATACAAATGGCACCATATATACAAGATTCTGTACCTTGCATTTTTTTAAAAAATACTTTTTTAAAACTTTTTTTTTTTCTTTTTTGAGTCAGGGTTTCATTCTATTGCCCAGGCTGGAGTGCAGTGGCACAATCATGGCTCACCACAACCCTGACCACCTGAGCGCAGATGATCCTCCTGTCTCGAGCTACAGCATAGCTGGGACTATAGGCACGTGCCAACATGGCTAGCCAACTTTTTTGTAAAGATGAGGTCTTTCCCAGGCTGGTCTCCAGCTCTGGGCTCAAGCAATCCTCCTGCCTTGGACACTCAAAGTGCTAGGATTACAGGTGTGAGCCACCCACCCAACCTGAAAAATACTTTTTGTTTCAAGTTAATCTTAGAAGAGTTGCAAAAAAGAATTACAGAAAAGTCTGCAAAATCATGCAGAGTTTCCATATGCCTTTCACCCATCTTCCCTTTATATTGACATTTTACATACCGGAACAATTACTAAAACATACTGAATTTCCAAAGACACTAATCAGACTTACCAGTGCCAAAGAGAAGTAGTCTGGTTTGGGGGTAGGGCAACATGTAATCTAGTAAGGCACTGCTATGGTTTGAATATTTGTGTCCCCTCCAAAATATTTGTTGAAACTTAATCTCCAATGCAACAGTATTAAGAGGTAGGACCTTTAGGAGATGATTAGGCTATAAGAGCTCTCTGCTGTCTTTGATGGGATTAGTGTCTTATAAAACGGCTTGAGGGAACTAGCTAGGCCATTTATTTTTTTGTTCTTTTGCCCTTCCTCTTCCTGCCATGTGAGAACACAGCAAAAAAGATACCATATTGGAAGCAGAGAACAGTCCTTACCAGACACTGAATTTGCTGGGGGTTTGATCTTGAGCTTTCCAGACACCAGAACCATGAGAAAATAAATTTCTGTTCTTTATAAATTACCCAGTTCCAGATATTTTGTTATGACAGCACAAGTGGACCAAGACAAGCATCTAGAATAAACATTTTACATTTTTAGACATTTCCATTCCATCAAGATATTTAAAAAAAGTAGAAGTGGGACTAACATTACTGATGAAGGTTAGTTTTTATATGAATGTAGATTTGAGTGTGGGGTATATCTTGTCCTCATTTGTGTGTTGTAACTCACTGTAAAAAAAAAAAAAAAAGACATATTGCTTCTTAATTTTAACCGCATAAAATAAATCTTGGTAGAGATTTAGTTCAGAAAATACTTTCTAGTTCCAGTTAAATAGTTTTAGAAACTATGACATTCCATCCTTCTTTCCAAGAACATAACCCTAATCCTACATTTTCCACTGGTTGTGGGTAGAATCAATATCAAGTATTTTTAATTAAGATTAGGCTGATGTACAGGTGTCTACAACATTGGATGCTTACACTTTAACTCTGTCATTTGGTGTTAATATTCCAAATATTCCTGGTCCCTGTGTCTGGAATGCTCTACAAGACATACTGTATATTGCAAATAATTC
Organism: Tarsius wallacei; assembly: GCA_963574415.1. NCBI lineage: Eukaryota > Metazoa > Chordata > Mammalia > Primates > Tarsiidae > Tarsius > Tarsius wallacei. The sequence goes on along the minus strand of CAUYQG010055111.1, from coordinate 71,929 downwards.
ATCCTTTCATCAGCACCATCACCCCCTCCATCTCTCCCTCCTTTCCCTCCCACTCTCCACAAAGGTACACATTTCTCTCTAACCCTCTGGTTGGGTAACTTCTCTAATTCTTTCAGGTCTCAGCTGAAATGATATTCCCTTGCTGACGCTGTTTTTTTTTCAGCCATCAGCATCAAGCACAGTGCCTGAAATATATATAGTATAAATTCTAATACTAGACATATTTTATTTACTGATGAGGAATGCTATAATTAACAATTGTGTACATATCTCCAACCTCATTTCAGATTATTTCCTCAGGGTACTTACATAAAAATAGACAAACTGCATTAAAAGGCATGAATAAGAAGGATTAAAAGGGACCATTTTAAAGATCCTTTGCAAACACACACACACACACACACACACACACACACACACGCACACACACACATATATGTTATATCTTAGTCTCTTCTCATTTGTTTCACACCAGTTATGTATATATACCTATATAAAAATTGCCTTCCAGCAATTGTTCTAATTTCAGCTCATACCATCGTTGCAGCTTTTCTGCATCCAAATGACTAGGCAATTGCATGTTGGGGACCTTGTTTCAAGGCTTTTACATTCTGAAACATTATTTTGAATAGATTGAAAATGTATTTTCATCCCCATTTTGTTTCCCTGTGTTTCCTGCTTATTGAAAAACATCTCAATTTAGTGAGTAGGCATGTTACTGTCATATAATTATTTATTCTCTTGTCATTTTCTTCTTCAGTATCACATGATCTCTATTCTGAAAAGCAATATAATTTTTTGCTGAAGCCACAAGCAATTCCTCTAAAAGATTTTTTTTTTTGGATGCCTCAAATTGAGCTGTCATCTAGTTCACTGATCCAACAAAAGAGTTATAATCCATTTCATATAAATAATTTAGGAGGATTTCTCCTGTCAAAACAAAAAGCCAATATTAGTAGTAATAAATCAGAAAAAAATACCACAGTAGATCCTAAATGTGAAATGAATGATGTTTGACATTTATCTTATGCTTTATGTGTGAAAATCATACTGTGTATTGCAAGTAGTTATCTATATTTTAATATCAGGTTCTTAGTTCACAATATTATGAAGCAATTAAAGGTGTTGAGTAAGAGCAAAAATGTTCTTTTATAGAAAATATGGCAAAGAACAATCACCAAACAGATTGAGACTTTTCCTTAAATAACTAGTACATAAACAATGAAAACTAGAGTTGGGATATGCTGATATTTTACATTAACTGAGAATACTTGACAGCCTATATCTGGGGTGGACAAACTTTGTGTAAAAGGCCAATAGTAAGCATTGGCCACTGGGTTTCTGTTGCAACTATTGAACCTACTCTTGTAATGCAAAGGCAGCCAAAGGCAATAAGTAAACAAATGAGAGAGGCTGTGAACCAATCACACTGTTGACCAAAACAAGGGAAAAGAGGGCCGGAGTTTGCTGACCCCTGGCCTATATGATAAATGTAACATAGAGGAAATAGAGCTCCAGATGTCACCACAAGTCCAAAACTTTATTGTTAAGAAATATAGGAACATTTGTAAAAGCATGTTACAAAAATGTAAAGAAACAATATGTTGAACATGTTTAAAAGCAAAAATAGGTAAATGAAATCTGAAATAATTTCATAAAAGTTTTTTCCAATACATCATGATGTTAAAAATAAAATTTTTGAAGGCTAGAGTGAAAGAGATGAGAAGAGACTAAGATGTCACAGAACAGCCTCTCTTCCCTCATGGCAAGAGAAAAAATGGTTCAGAGGGTGCAGGGGATGGATGAGGACTAAGGACCATGACTGCTACTGGACTGCAACCTGGTCAGAATGCTAGAACCCCAGGAGAAAGGACCTTGTTTCCTTAGGTATCTATGGGAGGAAAGAGCTACTGGGATGGACCTAGCTTGGTATGTACTTGGTCTCACCCCGCTCTTCTCACAGTGACGATTTTTGGAACCAACAAGGGAACTAGCTTACCCAAATATAGCCTAAATCATGGTGGCATAAGACCTCCCAGCTTTATTTATCCTCCCAAGGTATACCAGATAATCAGAGAGGTCCTGAGTTGTTGCCTTACTTGTGGTAAATCCTACTTCATCATGGTCTTACCTTCTTCCAGTCTCCCTGTCACACGTTCATGGAGCTGCCTCTCTGGCTAATGGCACTTGTGGTCTGCATGGCATAGCATCCCTCTATCGGTGATCCCCTCTGTCTCAGGAGAAAATAAATTTTCTCCTTGTAGAGATGATATTTGGATTGAACTAAACCATAGTGGTTTAAATGGATACAGATTTATTTTTGCCACAAAACAACTTCAGATGTGTGTATGTGTATATGCATGTGTGTTAGGGGTATATAACATGCACACACACACACACACACACACACACACACACAAACACACTGGGGGTATGCACATTTTCAAAAATGTTATCTATGTATTACTTTTAGTTTGCCATAATTGAAAGGTCTGGACTTTGAGCTCCTTTTGTAATGGCAGAAGTCAAATGTGACTTGTATTCACCTTTTGTTATTAGTATACATTGAGTATTACAATTTTAATACAGTTTTTTTCCCTTAAAATGTGTGTGTATACATATAGGTACCCTTTGTATATATGTATATAATAAAAGACTCCTTTAGCTGTACTATTCTTAGCCTGGAGTTTTTATCCTTATAGTCGCCAAATGATCATGTTCATAGCCTTGGCAGGAAGAAGGCAGAAGGGAAAGAACTGGCACCTGCACCTTCACTGGCATATTTTTTGTGGATAGAATGCTGTCAAATGGCCATATTTGGTTGCCATAGTGTCTGATGAACTTATATGTATATTTTTTAATAGCCTCATTAAAATGGCAGTTGGCTAGTCAATTGGAATGAAAGCTCAATTTCTTGTCAACTTCATTCCACGAATAGGATAAATTTCCCAAAGTATGGTAATGCTTAGACTGTAACTTTTTTTTTAATTCTTTATTTTGAAATATAGTTATTAGTCACTTAATGACTGGTATACATTCTGAGAAATGTACTGTTAGGGGATTTTGCCATTGTATGAACTTAGCATGTACTTAAACCTATGTGGTATAGGCCTCTACACATCTAGGCTAAATGATATAGCCCATTGCTCCTAGGCCACAGATCCATACAACATGTGACTGTATTGAGTACTGTAGGCAATTGTATACCATGGTTAAGTATTTGTGTATCTAAGCATATCTAAAGATAGAAAAGGTACAGTAAACACATGGTATTAAAACTTGTGAGATAACGGTTGCATATGCAGTCCATTGTTGACCTAAAGGTGTTATGTGGTGTTCAACTATAGTTTAAAGTGTACAAGGACTTGCAAAATAGTATGATAGCTCCCATGCAATCTCCAGCTTCTCAAAATGATAATATCTTACATATGCATAGAACACTAAAAGGAAAATTCATAAAATAAAATATCGATAAGTAGGAATTTATCCAAATTAAAACTTTCTGCATTTTGAAAGACACTGTTAGGAGAATGAAAAGATGGACCACCTACAGGAAGAACAGTTTTTGCAAATTATATGTCAAGTAAGGAACTTGTGACTAGAATATATAAAGAACTCAAAATCTCATCAGATTAACAACTTTACAATTTAAAAAATGAGCAAAAGATTTGAACAGACACTCTACCAAAGAGGATATACAGATGACAAATAGGTACATGACAATATGCTCAACATCATTAGGAAAATGGAAACTAAATCCACAATGAGATACAAATACATACTTTGAAGAATGGCTACAATTTTTAAAAGATTGACTGTACCAAGATTTGGTGAAGATGTGAAGGAATTGAAATTCTCATATATTACTGGAAAATGTGAAATGGAACAACCACTTTGGAAAACAGTCTGGCAGTTTCTTAGAAAGTTAAATGTATATGCCCACCCTGAGAGCCAACCATTTCATCCCTAAGTATTTACCCAGGTGAAATAAGAACATGCTTCTATACAATAAGTTGAACAAAAATGTTCATAGCAGTTTTATTTATAATAGCTGAAATCTAGAAACAACCTGAATTTCCATAGGTGAATGAATAAACAAATTATGACATACACATGCAATGAAATCCCATTCAACAATTAAAAAGGAATAAACTATTGATGCTTGTGAAAGACACCAGACAAAAAAGAATACATGTGCTATGATTGCATTTATATAACACTTTTGAATGCAAATATATTAAGAGTTACAGAAATCAGAGTAGTAGTGGCCTGGTTTTGGAGGGCAAAGTTGACAATTTGGATAGGAGGAAGGAGATTACAAAGATACACATGAAAGTATTTGGGCGTGTTGACTAGGTTCACTATCTTGATTGTGGTGATGGTGTTTGGGGTGTGTATGTACGTCAAACCTCAAACTGAACAACTTAAATATGTGCAGTTTGTTGTATTTCAATTATGTCTCAGTAATGCTATTTTTAAAAAGCAAAACCTAAACAATTAAAACAATATTAAGTCCATGTATCATTATCAAAGTTATCATAACCACTCACATTATAATTTATTGAGTGGCTTCTACTTCCCAGGAATTCTTGTAGGCACTTGACATGTTTTAGAGTATTCAGTCATCACAATTACCATATGAGGTAGTACTATGATTATCAGCTTCTACAGATGTTGAGACAGGCATGCAGAGCTTAGAAAATTTAGCAGAGTTCATCTAAGTAGAAAGTGGCAGAGCCGGGCAACTCCCTTGGGTTCCCTCCCACTGTGGGAGCTTTTCTGTTCTTTTAATAAATCCTGCTTTCTAAAAAAGAAAAAGAAAGAAAGTGGCAAGAGCAATGATCCGACCCAGTGATTTGGCTGCAGAAATTTTTCTTGTAGGATTAAGCATTCATCAATGAAAGTTGAGAAAGGACACGTGAGCATGTGTCAGAGAAGAGATCGGAGAGAGCTAGAGTGAGACCTGCAGGTACCTTAGGCAAGTTACTACTTCAGGTCCCCTTCATGGCAATGGCGTTTAAATATTTCTTAATTCTTACATGTTTAAAGTTGTCTTTCATACCTCAGCTTTTCCAATGGAGCCTATAAACAGTTCTCTATTGACAGAGGCAACACAAGGATTTGAAGAGAGTCTTGTTCCTGTTTAGAAACTATTGTTTCCCACTTGTCTCTGTATCTTTTCTTCTTTTACCTTTTGAAAGTAAAAACTTTGTAAAGGTCTTTCACACCTCTGATTAGGCAGATGCCAAGGTATTTCTTTCTTTGGTTTTTTTTGTGTGTGTGTGTGTGGCTATTGTGAATGGAATTGTGCTTTTTATTTGGGTTTCTGTTTGTTTATTATTGGTGTATAGAAATGCGATTGTCTTTTGCACATTTATTTTACACCCTGAGACTTTGCCAAAATCCTTTATCAGTGCAAGGAGGTTTTTGACAGATTCTCTTGGGTTTTCAAGGTCACTACTATGTTTTTAAAACTTTTTTTTCCTTCTCATTTTTTCCTTACCTCTCACTTCCTGGGCTGACTAAACTTGTAAGAGTCACAAAAGACGGGTACCAGGTTTGTCTTGTTCAGGCATATGTATCTAGGAATACACACACACGTGCACACATGCACACACACATATGTACTGTTTTACACAGATTAGATATTCAGTAAATGTTTGATAAATGAATTGATGATGTTATCATTAGCAATGACCATCTAACTCTCTATTTTTCCAACCTTTCAGTTTTTCATAAATCAAATATAAGCTTAATAAGTTTTTAATGTTTATGTTTATATTTTCCTGGATGCCTGTTTATATTATCATGGGATGTCTGTAATAATACAAATTTATGATTATTTCTTAGAGCAATAACCTCATTGTTTACCCATGGTCCAGTTCTCCCTCCTTGAAGGGTATAGTGATGAGAGTCAGTTGGGCTCTGTTTACCCATAAAAGGGATTTCTTGCAACATAGGAAAGGAATTCCCATATTACGAGTTTGGGAACTTATACACACATTGCCCCCTCTTCTCCTGAGAGAGGAATAGAAACTTAATTTCTTTGTACAAAGTCTCCTTGGGAAAAGAAGAGGAAGTTCTTTGGATTCTTACCATTTTAAATATTAATCTATATTTCTAGGGGGAAGATAATATAAGCCCCTTTGGGTTGCAACCCTAGAATGTTTCTTTGGTTCTGGTTTTTATCTCCTTTTGAGATATATGAGAGGGGGCCCCCAAAAACCCTGGAATTTATTTATAATAAATTCTGTATTTATTCTTACATGTTAAACTTGTATTCTTACATGTTTAACTTACATTTGTAACCAAATGTGTTTCATTTTATGCATATAAAAGGGTGTTTTGACAAAGTGTTCATTGGTTTCGTCAGACTTTCAAAGGAGTTCATAGCACAAAAATGGTTAAGAGCTTCCAGTCTAAGAAATTATGTCTGTGGATTATATCAATTGGTATCTATTTCTCACATCCAAGATCATACTTCACACTAATACGCTGAGTTTTCAGATTAACACATGGTTATGAATTAGCACTTAAAATCTTGAAACTTCCTTCTCATATTGTTTTATATTGTTTCATATGCCTAAGAATTCTTTATCCCATGAGAGTGAGCATACATGGGCTCTTATATCCTCCTCCTTTTGAGAGGCAAACCTCATTCCACTTGCACCAGCTGCAACATCTTCATCAGCAGGTCGAACAGGCACTGAAAGCCACATATTTGGTTTGAGTCTTCCAGAGAAATTCTGTACTTTGTGGATGACCTGATAAGACTCCACATTAATCCCCAGCTTGAACTTGAACAGCATGTTGCTTGCTCTATCCCCTTGGGCTCTGGCCTCCGAATGGTGCTGTTGATGAGTACCATTGGCATTATTTCATATAATATTATCCCTCTCTTATTTGGTCCAGAAAATACTTGTAATTAATCTTAGCCTTCTTTAAATCAGAATGTGAGGACTGATGATGTTTCATATAGCTGGGGTGGGATTCAACCAGAAACATTCTATAGCTACATGTTGTAACTTACCAAATTCACTTTTTCAACCCAGATAATAAAAGGTTAACTGTGGTTTTATGGGACAGAGTTGAAAGTGGGATTTGATGAATGCACAGGAATAAAGCCATTACTCTGGATACCTATATGATGAAAAGACGAGGAGGAAGTTGGCCAAGTAGTCGCAGTTGGAATATCAGCATTGAATCAGAAAGGAAAGTTGAGTATTTTGAACTTTATTTGATTAGAAGTGGAAATCCATTTGAGCAAAGAGTGGCATAATCTGGACTTCCATTATGTGGAAGATATTCCACATCGTGCAAGAAAAATAGACTCTTTTTGTTAACAGTTACTTAAGCTTGTGACTGGTCAAGTGTTAGCTAACAATCCCTATTTCTAGGATATTGGTGAAGGCTGTGGATAAGAATGTTGAAAAGATGGTCTCTATATTGGTGTGGATCCTCTTCTTTTTATAATCCTGTTCTTCAATTATGTTAATTCTATGTCTTTCTGGTAAATGACTCCAGCTTGCAATCTACATCTCCTCCATTTCCAATGCTGCAGGCTGGTTTGCATCCTGCGCTGTTACTCCTTGGCTGGTGACATTTTACTCTAAAAGTTGATATGTTAATCATGGAATAATCCTAGGGTCTGCAGTCGCTTCTAGTTCTGCTAACTTACATTAAATATATAAATACACATAGGCACATATACATACACAATTTAGTTTACTGACTATATGTATTTTTATATTTTGAAATATTGTTATTAGACAAGAAGGTTGAATATTTTGGATTTTATTTGACTAAAAGTGGAGATTCATATGAATCTTTGAGTGAAGAGTTTCTGTTTTAGTGTCCAATTCAGAATACCACATTGCATTTAGACCAACTATATTTTGAATTCTCCTGTTAACAATTTTTGCAATTCTGTGTATAATAGTTATAGCTGGGGCCAGGCATGGTGCCTCATGCCTGTAATCTCAGCACTTTGGGAGGCTGAGGTAAAAGGAATGCTTGAACCCAGGAGTTTGAGACCAGCCTAGGCAACATAGCAAGACCTCATCTCTACAAGAATAAAAAAATTAGCCGAGCATGGTAGCATGCACCTATAGACCCAGCTACTCGGGAAGCTGAGGTGGAAGGATCACCTGAGTCCAGGAGGTTGAGGCTGTGGTGAGCTGTGATCAAGCCACTGCCCTCTAGCCTAAGTGACAGAGAGAGACTCTGACTTAAAAAACAAAACAAAACAAGAAGCATAATTATAGCTGGACATGTAACATTCTTGTATAACTGTTCTATGTTAGCTTTCTTGAATACCAATTGCTGTTTTCTTGGAAGAAGCTTTAGATTCAGGGATGGAAGTGCAGTTGTAAAATTATATTGTCTTCTAGATTGAATGCTGACTAGAGGAGTCTTTTCTAATACTTAGATATCTTTCTATTACTTCTATGACTATTATTTTTCTTTCTTTGAGCAGATATCTTCTTGATTACTTGCCAAAAAATGCTGTCATGTTATCAGGGCTTTTAAAAAATTGACTTTTTAATGTAGGTTACATAGAAAATACATTGGAAATAACTACTTCATTATTTTAAGTCCTTTCTCTGTTGCTCTGACTCACTCTACCCAGAAATTATAGGATGCTATCCTGATGGCACTTTGCTTACTTTGAACTTCGTACCTGTATGGTGAATATTATAGTCATGGTGTCTTACATATCACCTTTCTTTGTATCCATACCTATATGTGATCCCCTCTTATGTGGACTGTGGACTTAGTCATGTGATGTAATTTGGCCAATGGTACTCAGCAAATATGATGCCACAGAGGCTAAAAAAAAATGCTTGTAGGAAAGGTCTTTCCACTTGGAATGCTGCTGCTTTGTGAAGAAGCTTGTGTTGGTCTGATGAAGATGTGAATCAGATGACAGAACCAACTGTCAGACATGTGGTCAGGGCCAGTATATGCCAGTTCATCCCACGTGTGCCACAAATCATGGCAGCCACACACTTGATCCCAGGTGAAATCAGCATGGGAACTGCTCCGCTGAGCTCCGCCCAGCCCAAGTTACTGACCCCCAGAATTATGATAAAATAAAATTGCTTTTTAGTAAGCTTCCAAGTCCTGGGATCCTGGGTTAGTTAATTATACAACAACTGATAACTGATAAAACCTATAAAAACTTATGACATATGGCTCAATGGTGGATACACGAGTCTCAGAAGTATTCATTTTTCTTGGACAATCATTTCTCTTGTTATAAAAATGCTTTATTCATTCCAGTCCTGTCTTAAAACAGATAATCTTTTGATGCTTTTTTCCAACTCGATTTATCAATGATTTATTGTTTTTGTACCCTAAGAGGAATTTTTTGAACCATAGGTTATTACTGAAAAATCCAATATACAAGCACATTTGCTAATAAGTGAGATAAAAATGTAAACTGTTGCTCCAGGCCATCTGTACTCAATTTTCCTTTCCAGTGCTCATCAAGAAGAAAATAGAGACTGGGTGGAACATGGGTAAAGAGATATTTACTCCTCTCTGCATAATCCCTTTGTAAGGTAACTTTTGGATTTAGTGCCTTGTGCCTATATTGCCTTTTGCTTTCTTTTAATTTTTAAAAATAATTTTAAAATTTGGTTCACACTTAAAATGTCAAAATAATTTTAAAAACTCTTTGAGAATACCTAATGGAAAGAAATTCTGTGTTTACTAAAATTTTAGCTGTCTTTTTTTTTTTTTGAGTTGGAGTCTCACCGCCCAGGCTGGAGTGCAGTGGCACACTCACCATCACCCCAGCCTTGATCTGCTGGGCTCAGGCAATTCTTCTGCCTCAACCTTCCAAGTACCCAGAACTATAGGCATGTGCTACCATGCCTGGCTAATTTTTGATTTATTTAGAGATAAGGTCTCCTCAAGTTGCTGGGGTTGGTCTCGAACCTCATGGCTCAGGCGATCCATGAACCTCGGCATCCTAAAGTAGTGGGATTACAGACTTGAGTCATCGTGCCTGGCCTTAGCTGCCTTCTAAATCTCCAGAGGCAACACTACTTAAAGATGTGATCAATATTTGTCACTGCTTCAGTTGGTCTTTCAATTTTCCCTAAAGAATGGCCACCTAGGAAGAAAAATGAAAACATTATCATGATCTTTAAAGAGATATTGCCCTAAGACATCAGTGAGAGACAGTGGTGGTTTCCCTGACTATCACAGGAGAGTCAGAATCACTCCTAGACGTGCAAGTGGAAAAGATGTCCATGTTTTATATGAAACGTGATCTCAGAAGTTTGTTTTGTTAAGACAGTTACAAACAAGTAAAAGTCTAAGAGATAAATCGATAATTATAGTGATTTATTATTATATAAATAAGAATGAAACATTTACTCTTCAAAATATTATATGTGGTATATTAGTTTGCTAAGGCTGCCATAACAAAGTACTTGTAGACAGGGAGGCTTAAGTGGCAGATATTTTTTGCTCACAGTTATGGAGGCTAGAAGTCTAATATTAAGATGTCAACAAGGTTGATTTCTTCTAAGGGTGGACCTCTCTTCTTGATTTGTGATGACTGTTTTCATGTGTCTTCATGGGTGAGTTGTGGCCTAATTTTCCCTCCTAACAAAGACGTTTGTCATATTGGAGTAGCATAAACTCATATGACCTTATTTTAACCTAGTTAGCCTTTAAGGACCCAAATACAGTTACATTCTGAAGTACTGGGCATAAGGATTCTAAAATATGAGTTTTGTGATGACACAATTCAGCCCATAACACGTGGTACTATAGAATGAATAAGAAAAATATTAAAATATTGTTTATTATATTTAGAAAAATGTAACTTTACATATCAAGGAATATGATAAGGAAAGACAAAATGTAAGCAAATTAAAAACTGTGGTAACTCACCACAACCAGAGTTACCCTTCCTAACAATAGTTTCCTAATATAGAGAAGATGAACCACATAGAAAGATGTGTTTGAGAAATAAGCATAGTTTAGATAAAAAGAAAGTCATGTGGCTTATAACCGTAATAAGATGTACAACTCCACTGATCGCAAGAGAAATGAAAATTAAAAGTACAAGGAATATAATATCTCAACTATTAGATGGGTAAATGATATAAGTATTACAGCATATTTAGTTGGAGAAGCTGAGCGGCATTTTTGTACAGTGCTGGTGTCACTACAAAATGGTTATACAAAATATAATATGCATTTGTTCTTTGACAAAGCAACTCCACTTCTAGAAATCTATCCCACTGGCAAAAATACAACAATATGTGTGGATGAGGAATACTAGAGTAGCATAAGACTAGAAAAAACCCAAAAGTCCCTCAGTAAAGAGCTAGCTGAATAAACTATGGTATGTCCCCATGATGTAGTTCTGTGCAACTATTCAAGGAATGAGGAATATCTTTAGGAAATATTGTTAAGTGGAAGAAAGCAAGGTAGAGAAGAGTATATAGAGTATTTTATCATTTATCAAGGGAATGTAGGGTGCACCTATATGCAATGGAAGAGTAAACAAGCAAAATATTACTGCTTAAAAAGGGATGGAGGAAATAAGAAAAAGGGTATAGGCAAAGGAGCTAGACTTTTAAAATTTGCCTTGTAAACTTGACTTCTGTGCTGTATAAATATTGTATATAATTATGAAACAAAACAAAATAAAAAGAAATTCCTAATAGTTTTTTTGTGTTTAGTTAGAGGGATATCTTCACAGGTAACTTTAATCCACAATAATTTGACTGTTTATCTCTAGTGCTACTGATACAGTTTGGATGTTTGTCTCCTCCAAATCTCATGTTGAAATGTGATCCCTAGTATTGAAGGTGAAGTCTAGTGGGAAATGTTTTGGGTTATGAGGGCAGACTGCTCATGAATGGCTTGGTGCCCTCCTCACGGTAATGAATGAGTTCTCATTCTATTAGTTCATGGGAGATCTAATTGTTAAAAAGAGCCAGGCACTTCCTTCTCTTGCTTGCTTCCTCTCTCGCCATGTGACATGCCTACTCCCCTTTAGCCTCTGCCATGAATGTAAGTTCCTGAGATGCTTGCCAGAATCAGATGCTGGCACTGTTTCTTGTACAGTCTGCAGAACTGTGAGACAAATAAACCTCTTTTCTTTTTTTTTTTTTGAGTTGGAGTCTCACTCTGTTGCCCAGACTGGAGTGCAGTGGCCGCTCCCAGCCACCGCAGCCTCGACCTGCTGGGCTCCAGCGATCCTTCTGCCTCAGCCTTCCGAGTAGCTGGAAATACAGGAGCACACTACCACGCCCGGCTAATTTCTTGATTTATTGTAGAGATGAGGTCTCACCAAGTTGCCCAGGCGGGTCTCGAACCCGTGGGCTCTGGCAATCCACTCACCTCAGCCTCCCAAGGCATGGGATTACAGACTGAGCCACCGAGCCCGGCTGTCTCTTTTGTTAATAATTACCCAGCTTCAGGTATTCCTTTATGGCAATGCAAAATGAGCTACTACATGCACAAGAAAATTTTAAACCATTTTTAATATTCAGAATTCAAGTAAGTCCATACATTGTTTGACATATCTTTTAGGTCTCTTATAATCCGTATTTCTTCATCTATTTCTTTCTTTTTTCTTTTAATTTAAAAAATTTTGCTCTTATTGAATAAAACTTTGTTATCCTGTAGTTTTTCTCATAGTCTGGATTTTGCTGTTTGCAAAATGTTTCTTACATTCATGAGCCAATTGGAAATGTGAACATAGACTGGTTATTTAATGACATTAATAAATTATTGTTTATTTTTTAGGTAGAGACTGTATTGTGGTATTATTAAAAAGAGATGTATACTGAAGTATTTATGAATCAAATACAAATGATGTGATGTCTGGGATTTATTTTAAAATAACATGGAGGTGGGTTTAGTCTGTGGATTGACTTAAATGGACTTAAGTCATGAGTATTATGGACATTCATTATACCAGATAGACTGTGTAAATATGCTCAAAAATTTTATAATAAAAAATTAAAACAAGTGTGCTGGCTTTATAGTATATCAGCTTGGGTTTGAATTCTGGTCCTACCACTTAGTAAATAAGTGATAGTGGAAAATTATTTCACCTTTCTGTTTCATAATCTAAAAAAAGTGAAGCTGATAGTATTATTAACTCATAGGATTCTTGAGGCAGTTCAATGAAATGATCCATGTGAAGTGTTTGGAGCATATTCTGCTGCATGGTAAGCATTCAATACATTTTAGCAATCATCATATCTGTTATTATTTTCTCTAAGCTTTAATATATGAATGCTGTGAGATCACAAGCTATGAGAATAACATAAACCTGAAACTGCTTGTGGTCATTTTCCCACTGGAGGAGGCAAAACTCATGGGAATGCAGGAACTTTGGGTCAGCCCTGCTGTTGCAACATCCCTTAAGTTTTTAGATTCAGCCATTCCTGTAAGTAATTTATCCAGGAACCTTCCACTTACTGGGTCAATAATCTTTAAGTTAGTTTGAGTTGGACTTCTCACACTAGCAAATAAAATTGTTCTGACCATTCCACCTATTCTAACATACTTTCAATTGTACTGTTATGCTTTGCCTAAAACACATCTCTGCTTATAATATTTGTGCTTAAACTCTGAATTATCTTTTTATTTTTTATTTTTATTTTATTTTATTTTTGAGTTGGAGTCTCACTCCGTCGCCCAGACTGGAGTGCAGTGGCCACTCCCTGCTGGGCTCTGGTGATCCTTCTGCCTCAGCCTTCCAAATAGCTGGCACTACAGGCACGTGCTACCACACCCAGCTAATTTTTTTGATTTATTTTAGAGATGAGGTCTCGCCAAGTTGCCCAGGCGGGTCTCGAACCCACGGGCTCAGGCAATCCACTCATCTCAGCCTCCCAAAGTGCTGGGATTACAGGCTGAGCCACTGAGCCCGGCAATCTTTTCATTTTTTAAATAAATAAAATTCATATTCCTCAGCCTGGTATTTAACATCCTTTTTGACTTAGTTCAAATCTACTTCTATAGCTTTATCTCCCTGTATCCCTATTTTTCATCTTCTAAAATCAGATAATTTTTAAACATATTAAATTGAACGCCAGTTACTTTTTTTTGCATGATACCATTCCTACTCCACTAACATGAAAGTAATTTGAATGAATATTACTTGTAAATAAAATAAATGAATAAACTGCTTATTGGAAAGTTATTTCTTAGAAATCTCCTCCTTCAAAGCATTATGTTATAACATGGAAACCCGAATGCTGAGGGATAATAAGTAATGAAAAGGCACAGTCTGTAGTCCTAAGGAGCTTACACTTTTAAAGCAAAAGAATGGAGTGAAATTGAATATTATGAATATGAATCCTGATACAGAGGGACTAACCCTCAAGAGTCAACTCTACCATTTTCAAAGATCTAGAGAAACATCCCATTGGAAAACACAGGAGTATATATCCAGTGACAATTCAGAGTCAATATGCAGAATAATGAAGAAGTTGAAATCATTTCAGTAAGAATCTGCGACTGTTTTTGCTTCTTACTTCATCCAATTCAAATGAGAAGCTTGAATAATAAAGAGGATAATTTGCATGGTTTAAAAAATCCCTGGAACACATCTGAATTTTAAATCATACAACTAAAGTAGCTTGCATCAAAGCAGAAGACTTCTGAGACTTTAGAAAAACCAGCAAATTTATTAGCTTTCAAATCAGAGTAAGAATCTTCAATGGCATGTAAACATTGAATTCGGTTGTCAACAATTTCCATGTTGAGTCTCACAAGGAGATGTTTAGAAACAGTTCCACTTTGCTTCCCCCAAATATCATAAATCAACTCTTTGATTTCTCCTTACTGCTTTCTTCAATTTGTTAGGCTAGAATATTAAAAAGCTTATTGTAATTTTTAAAAGTAATCAACAAATATTCTAGACCATGAAAGGTGCCAGCGGCTTATGAGACCAATGGGAGAAAGTTCTCCAACTTGTAGCAAAATTTGCACATAAATATTAATGAATTCAAATCGTTCCCAGGATGTCAAGAATAAGAGAAATATTTGGGTATATTTTCAAAATGCATCCCATTGTGCTGATTCCAGGGTGAAACTCTTTAAGCTGTTAATAAAAAACAGGCGAACACACTCTCCTCATCTGACCCATGTCATGGCTTAGGATTGCTCGCAGGAGACTACTTTAGGGGTTGCCTTCT
Organism: Tarsius wallacei; assembly: GCA_963574415.1. Lineage (NCBI taxonomy): Eukaryota > Metazoa > Chordata > Mammalia > Primates > Tarsiidae > Tarsius > Tarsius wallacei. Next base: position 56,747 of record CAUYQG010055111.1, on the reverse strand, counting down.
TTCTCCCAATTGTTGCTTTCTGGAAGTTGGCCTTAAGATTCGGGGGTAGGTTTCCAATGACTTTGTCTTTAATACATATATCTGTCCATACAGTCAATTGAATTAAAAGTAGATGTTTGACCCAAACTGGACCAAGGCTGGTCCAAACTTCCATTACTTCCAAAGAGATACTCAGAATCCTTCCCCCACCAAAAGCCAGACAGAATCAATTTCTATTTCTTGCACTAGAAAAGCTTAAAGATTAGATTAGAACTCAAAAATTTTACAAAAAGAGATTATTCAAATATTCCTCACAATATAGCAGAAGATGAGCCTACCCAAGCTGGAATAGTTGGTGCTACAGCGGAAGGACAGATGATTTTCTGCAAGCAACCAGGTCAGAATACATGAAGAATATGGTTGGAAATAAGGATTCTTGACACAGTAATGCTTATAAACACAGAGATGAACAACTGAATAGTATAAGAAGTCAGGAAATAATATCCAAGTATAAGCTCATTAATTTTTTGAGGTGAGGTTCTCACTCTGTCACCCAGGTTGGAGTGCAGTGGCAGGATTATGACTCACTGCAACCTTGACCTCCTAGGCTCAGGCAATCCTTCTATCTCAGCCTCTAGAGAAGCTGGGATTACAGGGATGCACAACCATGACTGGCTAATTGTTTTATTTTAATTTTTTTTTATTTTAAAAATGTAGGGTACAATTCAGGATTAGGTATACAAGTGATCATTGTACAAGTAAAGTTTGAGCCTCCCTTTGGTCTCCACTTTGCTTGATTTGAGATCAGGTACGCTTATTGATGTTGTGACCCTCCCCCACCCCCGACCCTAGCAGTATCCCACTACTGCCAATCACCAATAATCTTTCTTATAGTATTATGGTAAGTGTTCAGGGCCAGATTATGAGTGAGAACACGTGGTACTCTGTTCTTTGTTTCTGTGATAAATCACTGAGTATGATAGACTCTAAATCCATTCAAGTTGCCACGAAGTTCATATGCTTGTTTTGCTTTATGGCAGCATAATATTGCATTGTGTATATGTACCACATTTTTAAAATACCCTCCAGTTTCAATGGCTAGCACAGTTGGTTCCACGTCTTTGCTATTGTGAATAGTGCTGCAAGAAACATACTTGTGCAGGTATCTTTTTTGTAGAATGATTTGAGTTCCTCCGGGTATATTCCCAGTAGGGGGATTGCTGGGTCATATGGAAGTTCAATTTCTAGTTCTTTTAGAAATCAAAGGGGCAGTTTTTTAAAACATAATAAGCATATTTGCAAGTGGACTGTTCAGTGGCATGGAATGCTTTCACAATATGTGCAACTACTGAAACATTTTCATCATTCCTAACAAAAACTGTATTACCTGTTAAACACTAACTCTCCATGTCTGTGCCCCAGTGCCTGGCACCCATCATTCTACTTTCTCTATGATTTTGACTCTGCTAGGGACCTCACGTAAGTGGAATCACATAGTGTTTCTCTTTCTGTGACTGACTGATTTCATTCAGCATAATGTCCTCAAGGGTCATCCATGTTGTAGCGCATGTCAGAATTTCCTTCCTTTTTATATTCAATAATATTCAGTTGTATGAATGGACTACATTTTGTTTATCCATGAATCCAATCTGGGTTGTTTTCACCATCTGACTGTTGTGAGTAATGCTGCCATGAACATGGGTGTGCAAATATCTCCTTGAAGCCCTGCTTTGAGTTCTTTTGGGTATATACCCGGAAGCAGAACCCCTGAGTCACAGAATGACTCAGATCAATTTACCAATTTACTTCTTAGATGTATTCAGTTGAAGAATTTGTTTTTAGATAGTTGTACTAAAACATGGTAAAACCAAAAGCCAAAACATCATATTCGCTAACAGGAAATTGTTCTGACATATGCAGAAAAGGGGAATTAGAAGCGTTTTTTCCAAAGTATTTGCACCACATAGATTCAGCCAAATATGAGACCAACAGGCTCAGCCTGTAATCCCGCGCCTTGGGAGGCTGAGGTGAGTGGATTGCCTGAGCCCGTGGGTTCGAGACCCACCTGGGCAAGCGAGACCTCATCTCTACAATAAATCAAAAATCAGCCGGGCGTGGTAGCGCGAGCCTGTAATTCTGTCTACTCGGAAGACTGAGGCGGAAGGATCGCCGGAGCCCAGCAGGTGGGGACAGCAGTGGCTGGGAGCGTCCACTGTACTCCAGCCTGGGCGACAGAGTGAGACTCCAACTCAAAAAAAAAAAAAGAACTCCTATCATGGTCTTGTACTTTGCTTTTACATTTGTCCTTATAGGACTGTGTGTTTTGGGCATGCATTCTAAGAGATAACACGAAACAAAAGATTTTTCAAAAACAGATTCCTTTCAAAGAGATACGCCTGGTGATTGGCAATCGCACGGAGCGCATTTCCAGGAATAGCTGTCTCTGTTGTTGTCGTACCATCCCCCGTGGACTTGGTGACATGAGGACCATTCAGGAGCCCCAGAAAGCAAAACATGCTACTTCAAGAAGTCAGAGGCTTGTAAGTCTAAAGCACTGGCGGTGATAGGCTACAGTCTATCTTGAAATAAACGTCTTTCCACTGGGAGAGCTGAGATGAAAATTTTCTCAAAAATAAAACCTGAATTTGACCCACAGGAGTTGATCACAGTTGAGGAATTTGACCCCCAAGACTGACAAAGGCAAATTGTTCTATTGAAGAATTTGACCCACAGGAATAAATTGTTGAATTGACCCTGCAATTCTGTTTCACCTTTTGAGAAAATATCAAACCGTATTCCAGCACGGCTGCACCGTTTTGCATTCCTACCAGCAGTGCATGAGGGTTCCAATTTCTCCATATCCTCAGGAACACTTGTTTTCTGGATTTTTGATGATACCCATCTGAGTGGGGGAAGTGGAGTCTCATTATGGTTTTGATTGCATTTCCCTAATGACTAATGATGTGAAGCATCTTTTCCTGTGCTGGTGCTCATGGGCCATTTGTATGTCTTCTTTGGAGAACTGTCTATTCAAGTCCTCTGAAGTGGCAAATTTTTTTTATTCAAATATTCTGACTCTGGCTGGGTGCAGTGGCTCACACCTGCAATCCCAGCACTTTGGGAGGCTGAGGCAAGAGGATTGCTTGAGGCCAGGAGTTCAAGACCAGTCTAGGAAACATAGCAAACCTTCACCAAAAAAAAAATTTTTTTTTAATTAACTGGGTGTGGTGGTGCATGCTTGTAGTACCAGCTACTTGGGAGGCTGAGGCAGAAGGATCACCTGAGTCCAGGAGGTCAAGGCTGTTGTGAGCTGTGATTGTGCCTCTGGGCAACAGAGTGAAATTCTAACTCAAAAAAAATTTTTTTAGAAAAGGTCTGACTCACCTGGAGCCAACGTAGATACCACCCACCCCACCCCCTACAGTGGCTTGGTTTGTCACCAACCCTCAGGGCCACTGTTGGGAACTTGGCTAGGGACCAGTAGAGTGAGGGAGGGGGCAATTGTTCGGGTGCCCTGGTCACCCCACAGCCTCTGTCCCCGCAGCCCCCTGAGCTTCCTGGCTTCTCAGTGACTCACAGCAGCTGAGAACCCAAGGGCTGGGCTTTCTCACGGTTTGAGTTACAAGCCCGGGCGGGGTTTAGTGATGGGATTAATTAAATGGATCAGAAATTACCCTTCTCTGTTTCTCCTTTCTTACCTTGCTTTCTGGCAAGTACCTACTTCAGAACCGTCAAAGACTCCCCCTCCTCCCCCTGGGACCAGGCGTTCTCAAAACTACTGAACACCAATTAATTTGTCTCATTTACATGAAAAAGTGCAGAAGATGTCTTTTTACATAATTAACTATATTTTGCAAGTCATTAAAATTCTGCAGCCCTGCCCACAATAGCACCCTATTCACCACCAGAGATAAGTGCCTGGTGAGGAGGGGTGAGAATGGGAGCCCCAGAGGAGCAGGCCCCTCCGTGCATATTCATGAGAAGGGGGCTGTGGCTGCCAGTGCCTGTGGTTTGGCCCATTCCCACTGTTTGAAGGCATCTGCTCCATGCTGCCTGGGCAGGGAGGACAGAGAGGGTTGGGTAGGTTTCCCTGGAGGCCACGCCCTCCTGAGGGCTCTGGGAGGGTTTCACTGCAGGTCATTTCCCCCATGCCCCAGCCATCACAAGCACAAGCACAGTTTTTGCCTTCAGGACCATCCTTGGGCATAGTACGAAGAAGGACCAAGCCCAAGGGCTCAAGACTGAGGCAGAGCCTCCTGCCTCTATCCTGCCTCCCTCCCTCCCTCCCTCCTATGTCACAGCCCAGCCTGAAAGAAACACTTCTGGATCTCCCCTCCCAAAAAGAAGGAAAGCATCCCTCTCCGGTGTGTGCACTATTGGGAACACTCAGGGACTGGAAGTGGGGCCATAATCTCTCCCGTGTGTGTCCTCTCTCCTACAACCTGGTTGCCTCTGTCTCCTCCTCCATGGGATGAGGCCAGTTTCACTCTCTTCATTGAGGCTTCACCATCGTTAAAGGAGATCATAGGTCAGGCAAGGTGACTCAAGCCTGTAATCCCAGAACTTTGAGAGGCTAAGGCAGGAGGATCACTTGAGGCCAGGAGTTTGAGAATAGCCTGGGCAGCATAGTGAGATCCCATCTTTACAAAAAATTTAAAAAATAAAAAAAGGTCATATACATTCAGTATTAGGCAGGTGGCCGTGGCCACGCAATACATGTGAGCTCTCCTCCTAATGACTTTTATCTCAAGCTATGACATCTTCACCAGCAGCCAGGACACCCAGGCTTGCAGATACCGCTTGTACTTCTGCAGGCGTGTTGGGGCACTGTCATTTAACAAAGAGCATCTATGGAGCCCTCCTAGGTGCTCGGAGTGCCACAGAGAACACGCTGCAGCAGGTCTTCCCACGTGGGGCTTCCGTTCTCATGAGGATGGCCGTGAAGGGCAAATCACAGATGGGGTGCCGTCAGGAGTGGACACTCCATGGAATAACAGAGTAGGCCAGGGATGATGTTGGGATGACTGTCAAAAGTGAGCCACACACAGGTCTGAAGTCCACTCAGAGAAGAGAGTGGGGAGGGTGAGGTGAAAGGACTGAGAAGAGAATGTAGCTGGACTGTCCCCAGGCTGCTCATTCCCCTGCAATCCTTGCACTGAGCTGCTTTGGGGGCCATGATGTGGGCTCCTGGGATCGGAGTGGCTCTAATCCGCCGTGCCCCTCAGCACAGAGGCCCCACACAGTGAGGATGGTGCATGGTGCTGTGAAGGAAGGAGGAGAGTTGTCCCTGCTGGACTTTGACAGGGAGCGAGCCAGTAGGGAAAGGAGCCCAGTCAGCAGGTGGGCAGCACTGAGGGTCCCTAAGAAGTAGGGGTTCGAGTGAGAGGGAGAATAGGTGAATGCCAGGCTGGTCCCAGGGACCCCCTACTCTCAAGTCCCAGGAACCCCAGCAGCTCCATCCTTCCTGCAGCCCATGGGAAGGGTATAGGCTTCACATGGACATGGTACAGAGAGTTCTCAGGAAGCCCAAGACACTGTGTTCTACGGGATCATTCCTGCAGAGTTGAAGGTGGTGGTGCCATCAGGTCCCAGTCCAACTGCCCTAGGGTGGGCCTGAGACTGACCCTGTGTGGTCCAGTCAGTGCCATGAAGAGTGTCCTCAGAAGCAGAACACATGTGGGGGAACTTGACAGGTGACAGACCTGAAGGCTCCCTAGAGAGTGCCAGGGCCAATCAAGGGGGAACTCCACTCCCCAGACCAGGGAAGGGTACTGCAGGTCAGGGTGACAGGCCCAGATCCCCAACCCCAGGCCCTGAGGACCTTCATCCCAGGTAAACTGACTGCCCAGCCTTCATCCAGACTCCTGAATGTCCACATCCCTCAGCTCTGTTCCAGGAAGCTGTGTTTTGAGACACTCTAGTTAATTAAATTGTCCTGCTCCTGAGGGAGCTCTCTCAGTCAGAGGAGAAAAAGGGAATTGAAAGTCAGCCCAGCAACAGCAAATATGAAACATACACAACTTTCCACAGAATTGAAGAAACAGAATTAAAGCATGACTGTGCACTACCCATCCTACCGGGCAAGACAGATGATTTGATGACACCGAGAGTGAGGTCCAGGAACAGCCCCCCTGCTCACAGCCTCAAGAGCCCTGGGTGCAGCCTCTGGGAGTCACTCCACAGTCTGATTGCCTCCCAAATCACGGACACTGCCCTTGCACCCAAAATTCAGCCACCAAACCTCTTCTGCAGAAGAAGGCCATGATGCATGTGACTAAGGCCTCTTGTATGTCAGGTGGCTTGCTTCTGTTATACAATTACCTTCCTGGAGACAGCCCAGAGGTTTTCCAAAAGGTTTGACTTTATAAATGATTGTGCAGATCTTCAGACCAGCATGTGGTAAGTGGAAAATCTGCCAAGATGCAGAATACACACGGGCCATCCCACAAGACAGAGTTCAATGCTCTGAAGGCGCATGTATGTATACATAAACACATAAATATAGATGCCAAAAACTCCACACTTGTGCTCTAAAAGATACACATGAAACTGGTGATAGTGCCTGCCTCTAAAAAAGGGGTGGAAGAGGAGGGGGTTTTGAGGACTCGCAACTCTCTTTCCCTCTCTCCCTCCCTGCTTCCCTCCCTCCTTCTCTCTCTTCTTTTGTCTTTCCTCCCTCTCTCCCTCCCTACCTTCTTCCTACCTTTCCTCCTTCCTTCCTTCTTTTTGGCCATGTACTTGTATTACCTGTATTAACTAAGAATGTAAGCCAAGCCAGCAAGGAAATGGTGAGTGGTCCCCCAAGATGCAGCCTCAGACACGATTCCCTTTGGAAGGTACAAGCTAGGACCTTGGCCTGATGTCTGCCGTCTCTAGCCAAGTCTACCACACCCTCACTCCTCCTACACCTATCACCTACTCACTGAATCAGGTGTTCATTCACCTTTTCAACAGAGTGACTATGGGCCCCTGGGCAGAACTGGCAGACTAGGCCCTGGGGCTCTCTCTTCCCTCAGGAGACCAGTAGTTCAGCTAGGAGAAGAGGAGGCATGGGACAAGTCCATCTGTCCCTCTGGCACCTCTGAGCTTCCCATCCCTCGGGAGTGGTGTCTCTGTCTTCAGGCACAAAAACCATGGGGCCCAGGAGGCTCCTTCCTTCCTGGCTCCAACTGCTGGTCACCCCTGCATACATTTCCTGTCCCTGCAGCAGCTTCTTTCCTGGGGGCTTCTCCTACTCTCTAGACCCAGCATGGGCCCTTAGTGTGCTCTGGCAGTGGGCTCAGGCAGTGGTTTCCTTCAGAGATCCCGTGGAAATGTTGTTCCTGGCTGGGGTCTATAGGTGAGCCCCCTGGGAGGGCCTCTCTAGGGTAGTCCTGACCCCAGGCAGGCTCTGTGCACATGTAGATGCACCCAAGAGCTTTAATAGAACAGAATAAGGTTCCCCCACCAGGATTTGGTCTCCATCTCGGTGGGCCTGTCCTAGAATGTTCCAAGCCAAACCAGGATAGTGCCCATTTGATGCAAAAGGCTGGCTCCTAGATTAGCATTGCTGAGAGGAACACGACCCATCTAGGCGGCTTCCCCCTCAGGTCCCTCTGCTCCCAGCCCATACCCTCCAGGGTGGCTACAGATATCCAGGCCCAGTCCATCTCAGGTCAGCCTGCTGAAGAATCACCTCCAGGTACATGGCAAGCCTGTTTCCATTCCACGACCCTCTCCCTGGTGGCCAGTTATAGGCATGTGCTTTCTCTTTGTGGGGTGGTTCTGACCCTAGAGCCCAAATTAGACCATTGCTGTCACTGCAGAACACAGCTCACAGTGGCCAGGCCTGCCCAGACATCCATTGGCCAGATGCTACTCTTGGTCACTCATTTCCCAGGACCAATGCTAGGACATAAACACACCCCTCCCCAAAACAAGGAGAGAAGCCGTGGTCTGAAGGCAGGTCTGAAAAAGACACTAAGTCAGTGAGGTGACGTCTGCCAAGCCCCTGCCCAATATGTTCAGACAGCATACCTCTGTTCCAGCCTGAAGTAAGTCCCTGTGCGTCACCAGCCCGCAGCCTACTCTCCCTAGGCGGGACATCCCACAGCTGGGAGGCAAGGGCCATGGGGTGGCCTCCAGACATGGGCCCTGCCTCAAATGTCTGGCCAGTTTTCACTAAAAAGGCAGAAATTACCTGTAAATTTTAAAGTGAGAGTTCTTTTTTCTCAGCCTCAAAAAATGTTTCTGAACATTTTTTTCTGAGTTGAGGGGCTATCTATATCTATAGCTACAGTCTCAAGGTAGAAATGGTAAAATACTAGTGTAAGTGTGTGTGTGTGTGTGTGTGTGTGTGTGCACGCATATCAGACAGAGAGAGAGACAGAGAGAGAGAGAGAGAGAGAGAGAGAACCAAAGCAAATGAATGTTGACCTCTGTTCCATGGTGGGAACTAGTTCATTCCTGACCTCAGTCGGTGACAGCATTCTCGTCATTCTCATGTTCCTCTATCTTCCCTCTGAATCCTTCAAACACTAATTTGGTGGTTATACATTTAAGTGCTTAATAAACCATCAAAGCAGTGTGGGCACAGGCTTCAGAGACCCTCATGGCAAGGTCCACCGAGAGGTGCATATTGGCCACAACACCACCCAGGTCAGGGCAGAGCCTGACAATGGTCTGAACTGGAGTGAGTGGCCCTTTCCCATTGCATAGCTGGTCCCCAGGCAACAGAACAACCACCTGCCAGGCTGAGAAGCCACCAATAGAAGGAAGCTGATCTTGTTTGCTGGCCACCGTAGTGGGGGGCAGCTTTCCTGGGCCCTGTCCTACTCCCCAGAAACCCAGAGTCCACCTGAGAATTCCTCAAGTCCAGGGACACAGGATAGTGTCCCTCTGGAGACTTCCGGGAGAAATGAGGGTGTGTCTACATTTCAAAGAAGGCTATGGAGAAATCTAAGAGATGACCAAGAAGCAGAAGCAAGTCTTCCCACTCACTCCCACACTCTCCAAACACCCTTCTCCACAGATGTGTTCCATATCACACCCTGACTCAGCTGTCTCCAACTCTGCAAAGAAGTTTAGCCAGGGCTTGTTGTAGGCCAGGTCAGGAGTCTGGCTCTCAGCGTCAGGGGAGAGTGTGCAACAGATACAGATGATGCCTCAAACCCAGGTAGGTGGGGAGCACCAAGAGCACAGAAAGAGACAGAGTTCCTGCTCACTGGAGTGAGCCAGAACCTTCTGGGGGAAGGTCTGAGGACCACTCACAGCTGTCTAGGAGCTCAGATAGAGTTCATGCTGCTCCAGCACAAGGTGTTCTCGCTCTGACCTGACCCAGGCCATAGGAGGAAGACAGCAGACCAGGCTGACTGGAAACACTGAATCTGATCACAAACCAGAAAAGGATTTGAGGGTCAATTTCTGAAACCCACAGACTCACAGTTACTACTTTTGTCTTGTCTTGTTCTCGGGTTCTGTTCTCATTTCTCGAATATCTGGAGCAGGCATGGCAATGGCTTATCTGCAGATCTCTACTGTCTTGTTCTCAGGTTCTCACTTCATGGTTCTGTCTGCAAGGCATGGACCTGCGCCTGTAACTCTCAGCTCCCTGGTGCCTCATCCACAGGACAGATGGAGGAGCAGACCCCAGGGCCTAGTGCAATGGACCCACCCAGTGCCAGCTAGTGCTGGGGCCAGCTTGTGCCAACTTGTGAAAGCTGATTGTATGCATCTCTTCTCAGCTCTGCCTTATAAGCTTGAAATTAGCCATGATGAGAGTGTTTACACCATGGGAATTGGCAAACACTGGGAATCAAGTTTTGTGTTTATTTGTTCTTTGAGTGTCTATTGTTAGACATGGACCAGCGCACATGACGGTTGATGAATCAGTTTCCCAGCCTGGAACAAAACCTGCCCCTTTGCACTTTCCCTCTCTTTTTGTTGGTACACTGTATACTCATTCAGTACCCATTTCATGCCACCTGCTTTGTGCTAGGCACTGGGATAGACACTGAAAATGCAAAGGTGAGTCAGACAGGCTCTGCTCTCCAGGAACTCATGATTGGAGAGGGCCTGATTACAGATGTGTGTCAAGGGTTCTGACAGGTGGGAGCACAGGGTGCTGATCAGTGAGAAAGAGAAAGCTGCTCAAGGTAGAGCAGCTTTCAAGGACAGAGCTTTCAGAAGACATGGAGCTTCATGGGTCCACATGTAGTTCTGCATGCCCGGGAAGGAGGGTATGTTAGGGATGGGAATCATGAAGCCAGAGACACCTGCAGGGACAGGACCATAAGGAGCCAGTGTGCCCCACTATGGAGTAGTCACTGTGTCCTGAGGGCAAAGTAGAGATAGGAACCCAGAGGGAATGCTTGCTGGTGCCCACTGTTTGGGAACAAAAACTCTTTCCACATTTTTATGAAACCAGGTCAAATATATCATCACAATTAGTTGACTCAAAAGGGAGCCTCTGGTCACCACTGAATCTTCTGATTCACTGGCCACCTGGGTTAGTTCTATTTGATTTTGTCAAAGTGAGAGACTGGAAGAAAGGGATGGAGAACCCTTGTAAACAAGGAGGTGCAGCCAACTTGGGCCCCAAACCTGGAGAAGAGAGCTGCCAATACAAGCATGCCCTCCTCTGTCTATTCTCCAAGGCCAGGCATCAAATGTTCTCTCCAAACAGGGAGCAGGAATTTCTTGTTGCCTTGTTGATCTATGACTGAGAATACTCAGTCTATAGTTCATGATGCCTTCTGGTTCCTGGACTGTCCTGCTGTCTCATTAGGCATACAAGTACAGAGCCTGATGCTCTTGGTAATGATGAATTTCTTCCATCAGTGTAGCATCCCATGGACTAGTTCCATTTTCCTTGTTCCATCAGAGCACAACATCCCTTGAATCAGTCTGTCACCCTTGTTTTATCAGAGTTCAGCATTCCATGAACCAGTTCCATTGCCCTTGTTCCATCAGAGTGCAAGATCCCATGGACCAGTTCCATTGTCCTTAATGCATCAGATTTAGCATTCCTTGGACCAGTTTCATTTCCTTTGTTCAATCAGAATGCAGCATCTCTTGGGCCAGTTCTCTTACCCTTGTTCCATCAGAGTTCAGAATCACATGTACCAGTTCCATCGCCCTTGTTCTATCAGAATGCAGCATCTCATGGACCAGTTCCATTGCCCTTGTTCCATTAGAGGCCAGCATCCCATGGACCAGTTCCACCAGTTCCATTGTCCTTGTTTCATCAAAAGTCAGCATCCCATGGACCAGTTCCACTGTCGTTGTTCCATCAGATGTCAGCATTCCATGGACCAGCTCTATTGCCCTTGTTCCATTAGATTGCAGCATCTCTTGGAGCAGTTCCATCACCCTTGTTCCATCAGAATTCAGAATCTCATTCACCAGCTCCATTATCCTTTTTCCATCAGAGTGCATCATTCCATGGACCAGTTCCATTGTCCTTTTTCCATCAGAGTTTAGTATCCCATAGACCAGTTCCATTGTATTTGTTCCATCAGAGGTCAACATCCCATGGATCAGTTCCATTGCTCTTGTTCCATCAGAGTGCAGCATCCCATGAACCAGTTCCATTGCTTTTGTTCCATCATTTCAGGATTCCATGGACCAGTTCCATTGCCTTTGTTCCATTAGAGTGCAACATCTCTTGGACCAGTTGCATCATCCTAGTTTCATCAGAGTTCAGAATCCCATTGACCAGTTCCATTACCCTTTTTCCATCAGAGTGCAGCATTCCATGTGCCAGTTCCATTGTCCTTGTTCCATCAGAGATTAGCTTCCCATGACCAGTTCCATTGCCCTTGTTCCATTAGAGTGCAGCATCCCATGGACCTGTTCCACTGACTCTTTCCATCAGAGGTCAGCATTCCATAGACTAGTTTATTACTCTTCTTCCAGCAGAGTGTAGCATCCCAGAAACAAGTTCCATTGCCTTTGTTCCACCAGAGTGCAGCATCCCATGGACCATTTCCATTGCCCTTGGTCCATTAGAGTTTAGCATTCTTTGAACCAGTTTCATTTCCCTTGTTTCATCAGAATGCATCATCCCATGAACCAATTCCATTGCCTTTATTCTAGCAGAGTATACCATATCACGGACCAGTTCCAGGTGAGGCCCATCTTTGTCCTCTTAGAGGAGATGCTGACCTTCCTGCCTAATACCCAGTTGTATCCCCTTATCACCTGTTATGATCTAGGATTGATTATAGGGTCTTCCATTCACTCATTCTGATCCAGAGAAATAAGAGTGAGCCATAGTCAAGCTGACGACACAGACAGGAGCCTGTCTAGACAATAGGCCCTTGCCAGCCTGATCTTCTTTCAAAGAGTGGTGGGTGAAACTTAGATTGATTCAGTGGGTAGGGTATAATTTTCTATCTTATTGAGTTGAAACTTGGTCATGTGACTTTTTTGGCCAACGGACATTAGCTGACTGGACTGAGCAAAGGGCTTCAGTGCACATTCATATTTTACCAGTGCTTCTGTCCATCTGTGATCTCTCATAAGGCAAGTATTCCCCAGAAGGTGTTGTCTTTTCAGCCTGGTCCCCAGAACAAACTCACATGGAACAGATTTGATCCTAAAGCTGTTAGAAGTCAGGTCCAGCTGACTTGAAGGTGAAGAGAGCCTCTGCCCCAACTAAATTATCAGAAAATTTGTTGACCCATAGACCCATGAGTGTGAGAACAAATGTTTATTGTTGTACACTCCCAAGATTGCTGATTAGTGATTTCAGAGAGAATGGATGTGCACTGGTATTAGGGTTCTTTCCGAAGAAGGGGAATTCAATGAGGAGACTGCTCACAGTTCTTGAATGATCTCTGAGTTGCACAGGGAATAAAATGGCATTGGGGTTTTGTATCTGAGACTCTTAGACCTGGCCTCATCTTGTCCCTGTGGACTACTCAGATAGTCTAGAAGTCTGACAGTCTGATTTAATGCACGTACAACCTAGAGCCTGGCCCAAACCCTCCCAGATCTTGACTCTACTCCCATTCCTCAGTGCTGGCTAAAGCCTCTGCCTCTTGCTCTCTTCCTTCTGAGGCTCCAGCTCTGACCTGGTGTCATCCTTGGGCCAAGCCTTTGAGGGTTTTTAGAATGACGGAATCTTTTTTTTTTTTTTGTACAGTTCCTCACTAAATACCCAGTAAAAAAGCTAGAGTTCACTTAGCCTAAGACAGTGATGAAATGTAAACAGAGAGTAGCCATACGAGCAGTTCAGGGCTGGTGTCAATGCACTTCCTGAATCTTCCTCAACCTATGTGTCACCCACGCATTCTTGTCTAGAGAATGTTTTTAACCAGTTTCTGTGAGGCCATCAAGGTCTTGGAGGAGCCTCTTCTTTTTTCTTCTGTCATCTGCCAAAAACATTTGTCATGAAAGGGCCCCAGAGTAACAAAATATAAAGTAGATTCCTTCCCATTGTCAAAGCCCCCATAGGGAGGGCTCAAAAGTTGTGAACCGGGTCTGCCAGCTCTACCCACAGTCCTCCAACAAACAAGGAGAAGGCACAGGGCTCTCCACAGGTTGGCAAAGGGGTCAGTGTGCTCCACTCCCACAAACCCTCAAAGACACCCTGTCACCATAAGCCGAGTGAAGACGACTCATGGAAACCACAGGGTCAGGAACGGCTCAGATAGCTGCCCAGCTGCCAGGCTGAGAATCACTCATCTTGCTTCAAAGATGTAGGACAGATGTTGGCCCCCAAAAAGTGAGAGAAACACCTGAATCAACTGAGTGACCTTGGCAGGGGAGCACTCAAGCCCCCTAGAATCCAAATGAGAAGTTGGCACAGTCAGTTGTAAGAAAAATAATTCAGTGGGATTATAACCGAGAGATCCAAAGTGAAGGGGCAGTCAGATCCCAAGATATTTGCCCTACTTCTCCTGCTCCACTCCCTTCTCCTGCACCAGCCAAGTTCTGTCCCCAGTGCTCTCTCCTTGCCAGTACCCAGCCTGGGACAGCCCCTCACTGGGAGTCAGGAGAATATATGAGTGGAAATGACTGAGGGTTTAGCATTAGCACTGCTCTGTTAGAGTGGAGCAAAGGAAGAAGCAGCTCTGAGACCTTCCAGACTAGCAAAGCCCCCATCAGGCAAAGAAAAAGTATAGGTACATCCATATGCATATACACACACATACCTACATACATAACTCTACATGCTTACACATAAGGCTTCATGACTTACATACCTCTTCAAGTTATCTAAAATAGTAGTTCTCAAAGTGTGCTCCACACATCTCTGGCATTTCCTGAGACTTCTTCATGGATTTTTCAGGGTCAACATTGTTTTCATAATAGTACTAAGACAACTGTCTAGGGTGGCATCTGCGCTGATGAAATGAAAGCAGTGGATACTCAAACAGCTGGCGCCCTTAGCATGAATCAGGGCAGTGGCACCCAAAGATTCAGTGGTCTTTGTGGTGTGCTCCCCTACAAATTGACAGGAAAGAAAAAGCAAATTTCACTCTTAAATGTCCTTGATAAAATACTGCAAATTAGTCACTTAAAAAAATTGCAAGCCAGGCAATCCCCTCGGGTCCCCTCCCACTGTGGGAGCTTTTCTGTCCTCTCAATAAATCCTGCTTTCAAAAAAAATTGCAAACCTTAAGTGTATATCTCTTTAATATGCTGCTGGGTAAAATGGGAAGTTCACATCAAGCACTTTTGCTGACTACTGACATTGACTCAAGGAAAAGCAAGTGTTGGGGTCATTTTGGTTGCCAGCTGCACCAGCCGCCTTTTCCATGGAATGCCATTTTAACTTGGAGGGGAAAAAATGACTAATGAACATAGTATGATTAACCAGACTTGGGTGTTTGGTAGATATTTTTCTCAAGAATGAATAAAATGAATCTTTGGCTTTGAAAAAAGCAACTGATAGTATCTGTTGCCAATGATAAAACTCAAGCTTGCAAGCAAAAATTAGAATTTTGGAAAACTTGCCTTAGAAGCTTGATAAAGTCCTCATACTTAAAGGCTTTTCTGATGAATGTGATTATTGATGTAATGAGATGTGTCGATAATGAGAGAGATCCACATAAGTCAATGAACAAGTATTTTAGTGGTCTTATAAAATCATTCGGGTTAAAAAAAAAATCCCAAGTGCAAGATAGGCCAGTAGATTTCAATGTCCCAAAGAAAAATTTTTTGTTTGATATGGCTTCAGATTCTACATTGTAACTGATCTTCAAGAAACTACCATTTGTCAAGTTTTAGTAGTATCAAAGGACAATATCCATAATAATCTAAACTGTTATTAAAAGTACTCCTCTTTCCAACCGTATATCTGGGTGAGGCCAGAATTTCTTCAAACTTCAACCCAGACAAGACAAGGGAACAGATTGGATGCAGAGGCAGATATGAAAATCTAGCCATCTTCTATCAAGCCAGACACTACAGACATTTGCCAAAATGTGTTTTAAAATAAAAAGGTGCCACTTTTCTCCCTTTCTTTTTTTTAAAAAAAAAACAGAGTTATATTTTTCATCAAAAGTATGTTATCTATAATGAAATGTAATGGGTTTGTTATGATTAATTTTTAATGACTTAACAAATAAATATTTAAAATTGTTCTGTACTCTAACTTCTAACACTGTAAATTTGAGAGATATAACCCATATACACAAGCAGGATCCTGATGCTAATCTAGAGATCAACTGAGAACTTTTTTGAGAACTGCTCATATAAAGTCATGATTCACTGGTTTCCAAGCCAGCAAATATAACTGTATCTTGCCCGCAGACGGCTCCATCCTGTCTGGCGATCAACAGGAAGTCAACCCCCACATCAGAACACAGCCAGATCACTGGCTTACTCCATAATTGTAGAACTTGTGTCCTGTAAGTTTCAGAATTCATCCCATTAATCAAGATCCTTTTAAAAGGAAATGATTTTTTTATTTGCAAAGGAAACACATTACCACTATAGAAAATGTGGAAAATACAAAAAACTCGCAGAAAAACAAACAAAATCTACCAGTCAGAAACAACCCTCTTGATGTTTTCCTTTCCACCTTTTCTTTGGGTGATTTTAGTTTATGGCTGGCGTGTTCTATTTAGTGCAAGCCTCTTGGTTAATGCCGTGCCCTTAATCATTTCAGAATGGCTTCGAGTCACTTGGTGCCTCAGGATGGACACCTCATCCTCTGCCTCCTCTTTCACTGTTTATCTTTCTTTCTGGAGGTTTCTGAGCTGGGCTTATTTGCAGGATGCCTCTAAAGCACAGGCCAGTGTCCCTACCTGGCTGCTAGCTGGCCACTGTGGGCAGCAAGCTCAGACCCTCTCTACAAGGGTTAGTGCATCACCCCTGGCTCCCCTTCACTCCAGTGGAGGAGTCATGGCAGCCCAGTGAGCCCAAGTCGACCTGCTCCCCAGCTGACCTCAAGAGTTCTCAGTGACCTACAGCCTACCCTGACCCTCTTCTGGGAGCACACAGGGTCAAGGGTCAAAATAGGGATGTAACTGTTTCCAAAGGCTGTTGTAACAACTGCTACAAACCAGGGGGCTTCCAAAAACAGATTTATTCTCTCACAGTCTGGAGGCCAGAACTGAGATCAGGTGTCAGCAGGAATGGGTCCTTCTGATGCTGTGAGGAAGAATCTTTTCCTTGCCTCTGTCCAGCTCCCAGTGGCTGTCAGCAATCATTGACATTCCTTGGCTTGTAGACACATCGCTCCAATATCCACTTTTGCCTCACATGGCCTTCTCCTCTGTGTGTGTGAGTGTGTTTTCTTTCCTATAAGGATAGCACCCGTTGGATTAGTGCCCACCTAGTCCAGTATGACCTCATTATACCTTAACTAATTGCATCTGCCAAGACCTTATTTCCAAATAAGTTCACATTCTGAGGTTCTGGGTAGCCACAGATTTGAGGGAACACTATTCAACCCGCTACAAAAAGCAACAGTTTTCTCCTTCTCCCAGTCTTTCCACTTTGTTTTTAAACCTTGGATCTGCTGGCAACATTAGGAAGTGAGACTCTTCCTCTCCTCCCTTGCCGCACATGCCCCCATCCTGTCTCCCAGCATAAAGCAGGGACTTCTCTGCCTAGTGGCACTTGGCAAAGAAACCCAGACTGCATTTAAGATTTTTCACTGTTCCTGTCCTCCAGGGTCAGGGCCCAGAGCCTCGGGCCTTTGGGAAGGGCACCTGGAGTCATGGCTCTGGGCTCCAGTTCTCAGATAACTTTCAGCTGGTGAACTATGAAGCAGGCTTCGAGTCTCTGAATCACTTGCTGGGTGGATGTCAGTCCTCCAGACCCAGTTCTGCTCACAGGTGGCTGCCACCTTGGCCAGTGGAGCAGGGACAGAGAAGGAATCGAAGGCCTGATTCTACCACATTCTCCAGCCCAGCAGTAATATAGTGGCTATCATGATTCGTGTTTGACCCAGGGGTCCATTTCTCACTTGGTCCACAACCCACATGAACAGGAGGATGAGATCTGTGCTTCGGAAATTCCAGTTGTCAGGATTTCAACCGCCTTCATTTAGATGATGGGCAAGTTCCAGATTAGTTGTTGTCTCTCTTTGCCTGAAAGTGGAGCAAAGAGCAACAACAACTGAAAGTCGCAGCACTTCTGGGCAATGTAGAGCAGGATCCCCTAAATATATTGAGGGGTGACCCATCTGGCACTTTCCTAGGAAAGGAATTGCTCCATCAGCTTCTGGCCCAGTCTATACCAATGCAGCTCTCCTTTGCCCTACTTAGGCTGTACCTGTAATTGTGGGTCCACCTGGCCATGGGCAAAGAAAAGTGGTACAAAGTGGCCATTTCTGAGCCCTGGTCTCCTTTTTTTTCTTTTCTTTCTTTTTTTTTTTTTTTGAGTTGGAGTCTGACTCTGTTGCCCAGGCTGGAGTGCAGTGGCACACTCACAGCCACTCCAGCATCGTCCTGCTGAACTCCAGCGATCCTTCCGCCTCAGTCTTCCAAGTAGCCGGAACTGCAGGCGCACATTTATTGTAGAGACGAGGTTATGCCAAGTTGCCCAGGCTGGTCTCGAACCTGTGGGTTCAGGCAATCCACTTGCCTTGGCCTCCCAAAGTGCTGGGATTACAGGCTGAGTCATCAAGTCTGGCCCTGTCTCCTTTTTGATGTGGTGATACCCTGGACTTCTGAGGTATCTCTACACTTGCTCCCACCATGGATTCTAGCTTCCCCTGGACCGGAGTTTTCACCAAAAGGGTTTCTGTCTCTGTAACTCCTATAGCCACTTGCAAATGACTTTCTAATTCAGAGTATTGTGGTTAGGTCAAAATCATTTTCTCTTTTTGTTCTAATATCCGACTCTGGTTTGTCCAGCGACTCCCTCTAAAAATCTCGTTTCAGAGCCAAGGCTCCTTCACTCTCCACACTCTTCCCCGTCTCAGATTTTAGGTTTTAACAAGCACAGGCGGCCACAGGCTCTGAGTGATACTCTCCAACAAGACAGATGACTGGCAAGAGTGACAAGGGCTCTATAAATCATCTCGTCACAAAAGCCAGAAAAAAAAACCCTTTGATCCAGAGAGGAATGTGTATGTGAATTACCATTTTTAAAACAAAAGAATTTCACAGCAGCTGACAGGAGTGACAGACAAGGAGAAGCAAGTGCCTCCCCCCCCCCGTAACTCTTCACACTCAGTTCCCTCCCCAACACTGTGCTAGAAATCAATTTCAGGCGAATTAAAGACAAATATACAAGGAGATGCTATAAATATCTTAGAAAATAATATAGTCCAATATTTTTATGATTTAAGAATAGCAAAGACTTTTCTGAGAAAACAACAAAAATAATAAAGAACAAATCATAAAGGAGAAAGATTGATAGCATTTCCCTATATTAAAAAGAAAAGCTGATTTTCCATTTCCAGCAATGGTGGAATTTTTTTTTTTTTTGATAGACTAACCATTCTGCTAAAAACAACTAGAAAATCTGGACACTATACAAAAAACCAATTGTGTGAAGGCGTTGAAAAGAATTGCCAAGTCAGTAAGGACTTGAGGTACCAAGATCCCAGAGAAAAGTAAATTCAGAAAGATTATTCTATTCCCCTCAAGACACTAAAGCCAAGCCTGAGAATCTAAGCAAAGTTTCCAGCAATTTCACAAGAACTAGCATTACAAAATTCATTGTTCATCTGCAAAAGGGGTTTGGGGGTCAGAGAAATAGTATGTAATCCAGGATTTCAGTTAGACCCTCTGGAAGCATAATGCACCAAGAAGAAACAGGTCAGCCCTTTCCAAACTAAAGTCCACCTTCCAATCAGCTCAATCCCAGATTGAATTAGGATGATCTTTTAGAAGGAAGCCCTAATGCTTATCTAAGCAAAAGTAAACCAGAGTAAGAAGTTAAAGCCACCCAGAACTTCAGTTTAACTCAGTAATTATTAAAGCAAGTGTTCAACCACGGACAATTAAAAATTACCAGTCATATCAGAAAATAAGATCACTTAACAGTAAACTAACAGAAAGCATAAGCAGTAGAACAGTACAATAGACAGCCTAGATACCAGATTTTTCAAATATAAGCTTAAAGTAACCTCTATTAATATGATAAAGAAAAAGAAATTGACAAGATGGAGAATTTCACTGGAGACCTGAGATTTTTTTTTTTTTAATCAAATGAAAATTCTAGAATTGAAATATCCAGTAACTGAAATCAGAAATAAATGGCTGGGCTTCGTAGCAGATTAGACATAGCAAAAGAGAAAGGGCAATAAAAAAAATCTGTTAAAGGTGAGAAACATTTTAAAAGATGAAAAATATATTTTAAAAGTAAAAGATAAAGAACATGGAAGGGGTCTAATACACACAAGTTTATAGTATCTGAAAGTATATAGAAAATAAATGAAAGCAATGTTTGAGGAAAATGACCAGCGGTTTGCCATACCAAGGAAATAATTTAAATGACGGAAACACAAAGCACTCCAGAACCCGAGCATGAATAATACAAAGAAAAACACACCTAGGCACACATCACACCAAAACTGCTATAAAGAAAAAGCAAAGATGAAGTCTTAAAATTCGTCTAAGAATATATAGAGTTTACTCACAAAGGAACAACAATAGGACTGATAGATTAAGCCTTAAGATAACCAGTGGAAGCCAGAAGACAATGCTATCATTTCTTCAGGGCACTGAAGAAGGAAAACAAAACAAAAACTACCCACCTAGAATTCCACAGAGTAAAGTCATCCTTCAAGAATGAAGGTGAAAAAAGACATTTCAGACAAACAAAAATTGATGGATTTCAACACTCACAGAGAGATAAAGGAAATTCTAAAGGATATTTTTCAGGTAGAAGGGAAATAGTCCCAGGGAAAGCTGAGAATACATAATGGAATAAATTGCGATCGAAAGGGAAAATATGCAGATAAATCTAAGTTAAATAAAGTATACAAAAATAAGGAAGGTTAAACTATCAGAATAACAGCAAGTAAGCTGAGATGTGAATGAGTTGAGTCAAATTTTAAAGACTCCTACATCTACTAATAAGGAAAAGCACTAATTTGTGTTAGATTTTTATACCAAGGATTAGTTTTTCCATTTCAAAGATAACCCCTAGAATAAAATAGTGAAAAAACAGATATAACTCAAGTTAAAAAGGGGAAAATACAGAAAGGTAGTTAATCCAAGAGACAGCAAGAAAAGAAAGAAAAGGGAATTCAAATTTGTACATATCTAATAAAATTGCATTAAAATATATATGTGTGTACATATATGTCTTTCTATATAAATATATACATGTATGTATGCATACATAAATAAAAATGAATATATACATATATGTGTATGTGTTCTTATTTTATGTATGTATATATACACATTGCATATTGTATATGCATATAATAGATACATTTATGAGTATATTTACAAATTAACAAAATAAAAGAGAAAAATTATGTGATATCTCAATATTTGTCAAAATTCAGCATCTATCAACTTCAGCAGTATAGAAATTATAATAGATAAGTACATCAAGGTTGCATACTACAAAATTAGCATTAAAAAAACATTGGACACAACCAACACACAATCTAAAATGAATTAAGAAAACAATTCTACTTATAATAGCATCATAAATTATAAAATACTTAAGAATAAAACTAAGAAAAGAAATGCAACATTTGTACACTAAAATCCATAAAACATTGTTGCAAGAAATTAAAGACCTAAATAATGAAAAGACTTCCCATGTTCATGGACTGGAACATTTATTATTATTAAAATGGCAGTACTCCCAAATTGATACACAGATTCAATTCAATCCCTATCAAAATCTCATTTTTGTTTTTTAGCAAACATTGACAAACTGATCCTAAAATTCATATGGATATGCAAAGGACCAATAATAACTGCAACTGAAACAATTTTGAAAAGGAACAAAGTTGGAGGACTTACACTTTCCAATTTCAAAAGTTATAAAGCTATGGTATTTCAAAGCTACAGTAATGAAGACAGTGTGCTACTGGCATAATGATAGACATATAGATCAATGGTAGTTAATAGAAAGCCCAGAAATAAACACTTAAATTTATGGTCAGTTGATTTCAACAAGGGTACCAAGACAATTAAATTGGGGAAATTGTCTTCACAACAAACTGGTATTGGGACAACTGGATATCCACACACAAAAGAGTGAAGTTGGACCATTACCTCACACTATATACAAAAGGTAACTAACTCAAAATGGATCATAGTGCTAAAGTTATAAAAACTCTAAAAGAAAGTATAGGGGTAAATTTTCACAACCTTGAGTTAGGAAGTGGATTCTTAGATATGACATGAAAAGGGCTAGGCATGGTGGCTTATGCCTGTAATCTCAACATTTTAGGAAGCTGAGGTGGGAGGATTGTTTGAAACCAGGAGTTCAAGACCAGCCTGTACAACATAGCAAGACCCTGTCTCTACAAAAATAAAAAATTAATCAGGCATGGTGGTATGCATCTGTAGTCTCAGATACTTGGGAGGCTGAGGTGGGAGGATCACTTGAGCCCAGGAGTTTGAGGCTATAGTGAGCTATGGTCCTGCCACTGCACCCCAGCCTGGGTGACAGAGCACAAACTTGTCTCCAAAAAAAAGGATATGACACGAAAAGCACAAATAACAAAGGAAAAAAATAGATATATTCGATGTCATCAAAATTAAAAGTTTTTGTGAGGCACATGATACCATCAAAAAACAGAAAAGATTCACAGAATGGGAGAAAATATTTGCAAGACATATATCTGATGAAGGATTTGTATCCATTGTATCCAGAATAAATAAAGAACTCTTACAACTCAACAACCAAAGACAAAATATCCAGTTTTAGAATGAGCAAAGAATATGAATAGACATTTTTCCAAAGAAGATATGCAAATAGCAGATAGGCATATGAAAAAACACTCAAGGGTCCGAGACCAACCTGGGCAACTTGGTGAGACCTCGTCTCTACAATAAGTCAAAAAATTAGCCAGGTGTGATAGCATGTGCTTGTAGTTCCAGCTACTTGGAAGGCTGAGGCAGAAGGATCACCTGAGCCCAGCAGGTTGAGGCTGCAGTGGCTGTGAGTATGCCACCGCATTCCAGCCTGGGTAACAGAGTGAGACTATGACTCAAAATAAAGAAAAGAAAAGAAAAAATGCTCAATATCATTAGTCATCAAATCAAAACCACAATGAGTTACCACTTCACACCTTCCAGGATAGCTAAAATTAAAAAAAAAACAACAGACAATAATAAGTGTTGATAAAGATGTGGAGAAATTGGATCTCACACTTGCTGGTGGAATTGAAAATTAGTCAACCTTTTTGAAAAGCAGTTTGGCAATTCCTCAAAGGTTTAACATGAGGAGTTACCTCATGACCAAATGATTTCACTCCTTGTTATCTATCTACACATCAGAAGTGAAAGTATATGTCCATAAAAAATGTATACTGAAATTTTCATAGCAGTATTATTCATAATATTCAAAAGGTAGAAACAACCAAAATGTCCATCATCTGATCAATGGATAAACAAAATATCATATATCCACACAATGGAATAGTATTCAGCCATAAAAACAGTTGAAGTTCTGATACATATTACAGCATGGGTAAACTTAGACAATTCTATGCTAAGTGCAGGAAGTTCAGACACAAAAGACCACATACTGTATGATCTCATTTATATGCAATATCCAGAACTGGCAAATCTATAGAGGCAAAAAGTAGATTAATAGTTGCCAGGGGTTGGACAGAGGTGAAAATGAGGCATGATTGCTAATGGGTATAAAGTTTCTTTTGGAGGTGATGAAGTTTTCTAAAATTAGATAGCAGTCATGGTTGCAGAACTCCATGACTATACTAAACACCAGGCAGTTGCATACTGCAAAACAGTGAGTTTTGTGGAATATGAATCATATCTCAATACAGGTCAAGCGGGGTGGTTCACACCTGTAATCCCAGCACTGGGAGGTCAAGGCAGGCAGGTTGCTTGAGTTCAAGACCAGCCTGGGCAACATAGTGAAACCTCATCTGTACAAAAAAATAAAAATGCTAGCAAGGGATGGTGGTGTGTTCCTGTAAGGGGATGCTGAGGTGGAAGGATCGCTTGAGTGCAGGTGGTCAAGGCTGCCTTGAGCTGTGATCGTTGTGATCATGCCACTGCACTCTAGCCCGTGGGGCAGAGTGAAACCCCCAATTCAAAAAAAATTATATTTCAACACAGCTATTATTAAATAAAAATATTATTACAGATATTTTTAAAACACTTAAATATTTGAGCATTTTTCTTACTGTAAAATGGTATATTGGCGGAATTATGAATGACATTTATTGCTGTAAAGAGCAAATGTGATCATGTTTTGAAATATGTTTTGAACACTTACAAAAAACTGCTCTGGAATTACCTTTCTGAAAAGCTGTAATACTGGACTATGTTTGTGAGACATTGGATATGTTACAATGCAAAGAGAAGGAATCCAAACAGTACTCAGTAGTCTCAATAATTTGTTTAAAAAAGAAAATAGAGACTGGAGTTTGGCGAGGCAAACAACTAGAGTGTGCTTGAAATGGTACTAGAGAGGAAGGAGCTTCATGGAGAGAGATATACGGAATACATGGAGTATTGAGTTCAGATTTATGCACATGTGGGGTTTGATTTCATAATCCTAAAAAAGAACCTCCAGAAAGCAGTTGGCTGAACAATGATCAGAGCTCATAGAGGACTAGGTATAGTTTACATGCTATTAATCAGAGTCTAGAGGCTTTACGGAGCAATGGGTCATGATAGCTTGTGGCAGGCACTATGAGTGGGGAGGTTGTGGAAATACACTGACCCAGCCCAGCCAGGGCTCAGGGTAGTTTCCCAAGCCTTCATCCATCCATTCAAATCTTCATCCATCCACTCATCATGGTTCTGCTTAACAACAGGACTAGGATGAGGCCAATGAGATGCCCAGGTCAGGAAATTTAAGCAGACATTCACTCCCAGGCTCATTAAAGTACAGACTCAGCCCTGGAAGCGAGGGTCTTCCTCAATTTAGCACCCTACTCGCCTTACCCTAGACCCTGCCCTGATTCTCCCCAGCCAGCTTGTGAGTTCAAAAACAAGGACTATATCTTGTCATCTCCATGTCCCTAACGCCTAGCGCAAAGCCATACACACGATAAGTACTCAATAAATGTTTCCTGAATCAAACAAGTATATCTCAATCGTCCCAGATCCTTGCACATAGTTAGTGTCTAATGACTATTTATTAGAGGAATGGATGTGTGTCCTGTCCCCTGAGGAACAGGGAACCCTGTTCTGGATGTATTTCTCAGCCTCTTGACTCATCTAAATCTCATTTATAACATCTCTAGCTGCACAACCAACCCTGGACCCAGCCCTCCTAGTTAAAGGCAGCCCAGCTGTTCATGGGTTTGTGCTGACCTTTTAATGACAAATAAAGGAGATAATGATGGCCCAGGGAGGGGCAACCAGAAGCTATGCCAGATATCCAGAATGTTCAACCACCTCAGCTCAGCCTGGAACAGATGGTAAGATGCTGCTAAATCTGCTTGTTCTAGAAAGCTCCAATGCACCTCACCACATGGACTATGCTCTTTTACATCCTTTTTTTCAGTGAGGGTCTCACTCTCATCCAGGCTGGAGTGCATCTCACAATAGCCTTGGCCTCCTGGGCTCAGGTAATCCTTCTACCTCTGTCTCCTGAGTAGCTGGGACTACAGGCATGTTACCACACCCAGCTAATTTTTTGTAGAGATGAGATCTTGTTATGTTACCTAGGCTGGTCTTGAACTCCTAGGCTCAAGCCTTCTTCCCACCTTGGCCTCCCTGGGCTTACAGGCATAAACCGCCATGTCCGGCTCTCCTGCACCCTTCTTTGCAGAATGTTCTGAACTGGCTCAGAGGCCTCTCTAATGTAGCTGGAGTGGTGTCTTCATACAACTCTATGCTGTGCCCAGACTTTGTCCTAGGAGGGCCTTCTCTCTGCCTCCTCCCAGTGTCCAGAACTGTTGGCATATCTCAACTTTGTGAGATGTGTACCAGGACTGCTCAGTAATCCTGCTGCGGGCAGCTTGTGGGTTTGAGGAGACAGTCTTAGGATCTGGGGTCAGCATGCCATCCCTGCTGCCCTCGCCCTCATCTATGCCAATCAGCATCCCTGGGCCCCAGCAGGAGGGAAGGGGAACCCCCTCTGCAGGTGGGAGCCATTAGAAAGTTTCCCAGAGGAAGAGCAAGCTAGGGTGTACTGGGGAGTGAATGGGTGGGATTAGCAGAAACTGAGGCACTAAAGTCATCAGAGTGGCCACTGGGGGTCAGCTAGGTCATCTTGGAGGTGAAGACACCTTCCTGAAGCCCTTCTGACTCAGACCAAGGGAGGGTCCCTCACCCTAGGTTCTTTCCCCAGCTCCACAAAGCCCACACTGACTTTCAAAGCATTGATTACTTTTCCATTCAGATCTTCCATTTTCTCTGGGTTGTCTGAGTTCTTCAGGACATGTGCCTCCCCCTCCTCACTTCTGCCACACAACTGAGTGCCCCATCTGGACCTGCATCCTGGCCCCCAATGCAATCAGAGCTCCAACAGCCAGCCAGTCCTATCACCTTCAGCTTTGCCAAGTGCTTACTGGTGCAGCAGCACATCAGTGAAGTCCTCCATCCAAGGCCCCTGTCAAACAGAAGACACAGAAGTCCAAATGCCTTGGGGTAGAGTGTGCTTATACCTCTACCCTCCCACTACCATACCCAGAAAGAGTGTAGTCTCATGAATTAGGAGAAGATATCACAGCGTTCCACATGGTGGGGTCCTTTCTGCAGCAACAGAGTCTGTCTCAGTCCCAGGGTGACCCACAGAGCACAAAAAAGTGATCTCTTCTACTATCAGCGGCCACCCAATGTGTGAGCATTGTCAGGGAGCACCCCACTCATCCTATAAGTCCCTCCACCCAACTATTTGCCAGTGATAATCTTATTTGGTTAGTGTTTTGAATCAATGTTCACATAGGGAATGAGGGCTGAATGGAGATTGCCTATTTATCCCAGAAATTCCATATCTAAGAATTCTCCAGCAGACAGACTCCCATATGCTGAAGGAAGTGTATCCAAAAACGTTTATTACAGCATTGTTGCTAATTGTGAAAAAAATGGAAATGGCCCAAATACCCATCAAGAAGGAACGGTTAAATGGGAAAACCTCCAAACATATTGCTAAGTAATAGAAAGGAAGTTGTAAGACAATACTTATCAGGTGATTCTGCTTATAAAAAATAAAATTAAATATATACATCTATTAGTCAAGCTACACACACACCTGCACAAGCAACTGACAGAAAGACACCACTGGGGTTACAACGGTCACCTCTGGGAAGGACAGTGGGATGGGCTGGGAGGAGGTGAAGAAAGACTGTCACTTTTACACAGATGTTTCTCTATTTAAATTCTCACAAGGAGGATGTATGTGCCTTTCTTGTGCCATGAATATATATGTAAAAGCAGAGGGAAAAGGGGGTTCTCTGTGGAGAGAAGTGGCCCCCAACCCATGCCTGCAATAGTCAACCAGAGGACCAGCTGCCCATTTCTGATGCCACTGGGGAGGTGCTTTTTTGCTTCTCTGAAATTGCTTTAAAATTGGGAACAGGAAAGCACAAGAAGAAGCAAACATCGACTCAGGGTACAGTCTCATCCCAGGACTGCATGTCTGTGATGTTCAGAGGGTCAGACACAGCAGCAGAGAAAGTCCCTCGGAGAAAGAGATTACCCCTAGCTTTGCAATCATTTGCAGCATTTGAGGCCCGTGTCTACCTAAGTCCAGACACCCAGAGGTTTTCAAACCCCTGCTCTATGGCCTGGGCAGCACCAGGGTGGACAGATGGGCAGAAAGGCCCCAGCTGAGACTCCTGCGCTTGCAACAAACAAGAGTGAGACTCAAGGATGCTGCATACCCTAAAACATCTTGGAAAACATACTAGGTTCTCTTCTCAGAGTTCCTGAGGTGCTGTCCTCAGCCAGAGCCCTTGGAAATCTGGGTGTTTGTTTAGTTTTGTCAATCAAATGGCCATGTGGTAAAACAAATTCTTGCCTTGGGGGTACACAGCGGGAAGAATCAAAACAGCAAGGACCAAATCTCAGTCCCGCTTCTTAGATTGAAATGTGAGCAAGATATTTAGATTATTTTTAGAGATATAAATGTGAACCTATTGTTTAGATTCTCAGAACCTCATTTTCTAAACCAGCCAGGTAGGGAAGTTGCATACTTTGCAGGTTTTCCTGAACGGCAATGACTTCCAGCTAACGATGGCCCATCAAGAATTTGTGCCCAGTTCCTCCTCATCATGAGACTCCACTGAAATGGTGGTAGAAGGGATTTTTAATCAGCACAGACTTATGTCCACAAGGAGAAGAGGGAAGAGACCTTCACAGACAAGAGATCTCAGCAAATTGTGGAAGCCAATGGAGATGCAGCACAGGTGACTTGCACAGAGGAACCCCAGTCAGCCACCGCACAGCGGAAATGTGGCTGTTGAGAGTCTATCCTCTCAGCAGGAGCCTCAAAGCTCCAACATAGTCAGTTCACCAGGAACACTGGAGGCAGGAGGGAGATGAGTACCAGAGCGTGTGGACGGACCAAAAGCCCATCTCCAGAGCAGCAGCACCCCCAACATCCCCTCAAAGACCCACATCCTCAGAGCTGAAGAAAGAGTGGCTTCAGCCTCAAATTCTAGATGGAGCCTTGCACCTTGTCAAGGTAGGGAAAGTCGAGTCACTTTCAGACTGCTCATAGGCCTTCCCAAAAACTTATATAAGGACTTGCTGCAGCAAAAAGGAAAGACCATGACAGGAATTCAAGAAACCCTGAAGCACCTCCCTCTTCCCTTCCCCTCCAGCAATGGAGGCACCACTATGAGCCCAGGCTTGGCCGCAGGCTGGACCCTGCAGCAGTGCTGACACCCCACGGAGCAGACTTAGACTGACACGGGCTGGGGCAGTGTGTCTGATAAAATGCTTGGCTTCAGGGGTAGTCTGCAAGACCACCACAGCAGGGCAAAAGCAGAGAGGATACACAAAGAGGAAGACACACAGCAGATTTGAAATTCCAGTAAAAAACAGAGCTACACATTCCTTGGTTCCTCTGTGATTAGTACTGACTGAACCCTCAGAAGGCCAACGCATTTCGTTTGTTTTCAAATTAAGGATTTTCTCTATATATGACTGAATTTTGGTTATAGAACAGGATGAAACATTTTATACCTTGAAGATGTAAGAATAAATTACAAAATCAATCCTCAGATGGAGGCAACAGAGGTAAGGGATCAGAATCATGGGGGCACAAGACCCATCGTCAGTGGAGAACCAATTACTACCCGAAATGAACAGCAAAAGAAATAAAAGCAAGTGTGCAGAGTGCTCACTGTGTAAGGTATTCAGTGTATAAACCTTTTAACAAAGGTTAAAAGAGGAAGGACTGATATGATTATACTGGAAGGAAGGGAAAGGCGGAAGGGAGGAGGCAAAAGTCGGCTAACTTCCCACCCGCCACGACCCATCACTGCAGGAAATACAGGACACTGTGCACAGTTGGTTGTCACAGGTTGGATACTTTTGTCCAGGAGGCCTGTGGGGATGTGCTCAAGAATTCCCTCTGTGAGGGACTAAGAGAAGTGGGTGAGGCAGAGTAGAAACGGAACCCAGAAGAGGTGGCAACACCAGCCATGGCCCATCCATGGGGGACTCAGAAGCTGGGATTGCCCTTCAGAAGGGTCTAAACTGGCACAAGGTGGTCAGGTCTTTGAACCACCACATAGACTAACCATTGGATGTCAGCTTCCCAGGGTCTAGGCATAAACTTGGGTAAGGTGGCTCCCTTTGGGCAGAGGAAATTCCCAGGAAGGCCCCACTCTGAGTCATCAACAACTGGCACCCCACACCTCACCTCTGTGTGGCTCTAGGCAGAATACCCCACCATCATCACAGTTCACCTTTTGCATTACTCAGATTCACGTGGTCATAGAGTAAGCAGGCCCGTATAGACCAGCTCCTCCAGGCCCCACTGATCTCTTTTCCTGGGGAATCTTACAGCAGTAGGTGAATTGGACCAGTGGCAGCTGGGGCTCACTACCCCATCCTAGATTTGCAACAGTCATGGACAGCACCTCTGTGAAAGAGGCAGCTCCCCTGAGGGGTCTGAGGCCCTGCTCACCATGGCTCTCCACTCTGTAAGTGCCCCCACTGTGCCAGGAGACACCAGGGTTTTATTCTTTCTGCTTTCTGCCTCCTCCTCACAGCCAGTCCTCCAGACCAGTGCAGAAACTCTCTTCTGAGTCCACTGCCCTCTTGGCTTAAGAAGCCTGAAATGACCAGGCAGCAGCTACACTCTGAAGTTTAATAAGACTCTTGCTGTGTTCCCTGTGGAAACATGACCCCTCTAGAACCAGGACTTTTTAACCCCAAAAGTCTAGGATTGTGAGGACATGAAGCACCAGTCATCAAGCTGACACCCTGGATGAGGATAAGAAGGGTCTTCTGCTTCCACTGCTTGGTTCTATGTGTCAGAGCCCTATGCAAGGCCACTGACTCAGTGCATTCTGTATTCAGGGCAGGGTGTCCAGGGAGCTTCAGGGAGCTGCTCAGGTTCTCCATCAGTAAAATGGGACAGTAGAAACCACTCATTCTGCTGCATACCCAGTGAGACCATACCAGGGTGAAGCCTTTACCAGATCCGTGTCAATGGGGAAGCGTGACCCTCCCTGGCACTGTTTCATGGGAAGGGAGGTGAGGAATGACCTTCTCTAGAGAAAGGCTCCTCCTGACACAGGAATGGAAGCCTCCCTTGAGATTTTGCTCATGTCTTTACAGGATGTCAGCACATCATACCTTGTCCTTGATTACAAAGGGACTCAAGAGCGTCTTTGTTGAGTTTTTATGGCCTGTGATGCTATCTTCATCTCTTGACTGAGCTGCTCTTAAAACATCTCCCAGTTGGCAAGTCAGTCCCTCCTCAGTCTCTATTAGCCTATCATCAGGTGTGCCCCCTCCAGCTGAGCCCAAATCCAGATTCTGTTGTCACAAGTGCAGGCTCCCTCAACTCCTGGAGCCACTGTATCATCTGCTCCCCATACTGGCCTCCCTGGCATTCCTTGGCAGCACCTTAACCTCTGACAACGATGCTACATTTGTTACAAGGCCTTAAAGGTAGCCACACTTTGGGTCCTCCCTGAAGAGAATGGATTATAGCCTTGGCCCAGCCTCACTGCCCAGGTGGAGAGGGGAACCCCTAGGGGAAACCAGACAGGTGACCCAGCAGAGCTCTGTATCCACGTGCTCTGTGAGGAAACACGCTGACGATCTGAGCCCCAGAATGTGTTTGCACAGGTGGGCATGCTTTCCTAGCTTGAGGTCATGGAGTCTGCAGATTCCATGTGCATCCTCGACTGTGTTCTGCACCTCTTTCCACACCCAGATTGTCCCAGATTGATGGAGAGCCCAGCATATTCAGCAAGGCCCTCTCTGCATCTGAGTGGCCAAGATCCTTCAAGTGGGAGAAAATAAACTTCTGTGTGCCAACAAGGCCTCTTCGTGGTGTGGCAAGTTTGCATTGTGCCTATGCATAATGGTCAGGTTTCCCCTGGCCAATCTCCGCAATCCACCACCCCGACCACTCAGCCCCTAGGAAGTCCAGCAGTGTCCCCCACCCCCACTGTCCTGTCTCCCTGGCTCCAGTGAGAGCAGTCATGGTACTTTCTAAACTTGGTCCAGGTGCCCATGCCTCTAGAGGCAGCTGATTGCCCATGGAAATCTTTGCTCATTTTTAGAGCGTTGCAGTGAAACCTGGGTGGAGAAGGATTTCAGAGAGGCCCACAAGGGACAGCTGTGTGTTCTCTCCAAGGCCTTCAGTCATGCTGCAAATGGAGCTCCAATTCCAGGTCAGGAGATGATGTGCTGTGGAACGCAGTGGCAATCAAGGCAGGGACAACTTGCCGGGGAGAATTGGCTTCTCAGGGGATTCTGGGACAAAGGGAACCTGTCTCATTCTCATGTCTTCTTTTTGATGTCTCTCTTAAAATATGACATTTCTGCTTTTAGTTCATAAGATGAAAGCAAAGGCTTTAAACATTTTTGAAGCCAGCAACGTGGTTGGGAATGGGAAGGGGGCAGGGAGAAAGTTGGTATTTAACAAAATAATTAGCTAGGAACTTGGTAGAAGGAAGAGAAAACACTAATTGTATTTCTGGGAGCCTCAGTCTTCTCAATCCCTTGCCACAGAAGTTTCCATTCACATGACAGAGTAAAGGCAGAGAAAACCAAGCTGAGGCATTTTTACATTTTGCTTTTTCGCTTACAAGTAATGGCCATTGCCTTTTTCTCATTTGAAAAGGTCTCACGTTCTTTAACAAAGAAAATCAGAACACTTAAATAAGCCCAAAGAACAATATTTGCCCTCTGGCAAGTCTACCTATTCACAAATAGCCCTTGTCAACACTGTGACCCAGAGATCATGGATGAGAATGTCTGATAGGGGATCAGAAACAAAGTGCTACCAAGTGCTTGGCCTGCTGCAGGTACTATCAGACAGTGCCCATGGCAGTGCCCTCGCCATCGGGCAGGGAATTATGTAACAACTACTCCCCGCAGTATTTGCTGAGTTCTTCAGCAGAGCTGATATTAAAGTAAGAAATTCTAAAGTAAAATAATTGCCATCCTCATTTTAACACTGTCTCGTTAATTTTATAGCATCTTCCCCAGTCTTCAGAAGAGTATTGACATTTTACTATGGGTGAATTTGTTTCCCAGGGATGCCATAACAAAGTGCCACAAACTGAGTGGCTTGTGTCATGTTCTGAAGGCTGAAATTCAAAACCAAGGTGTCAGCAGAGCCATCCTCTCTCCAAAGGCTCTAGGGAAGAATCTTTCCTTTTGTCTTGTTTTCTGGTTTCTGGTGCTTGCCAGCATCCCTGGACTTGGTTTGAAGCTGTGCTGAGGTCTGAATGCCTGTATTCCCCAGAAATCCTATGTTGAAATCCAATCCCCAGTGTGTTGGTGTTAAGAAGTGGGGCCTTTGGGGTTGGGCACAGTGGCTCAAGCCTGTAATCACAGCACTTTGAGAGGCCGAGGCAAGAGGATTGCCTGAGCCAGGGATTCGAAACCAGCCTGGACAACTTGGCGAGACCTCGTCTCATGCGTGGTGGCGCATACCTGTAGTTCCAGCTCCTGGGAAGGCTGAGGTGGAAGGATTGCCTAAGTCCAGCAGGTTGAGGCTGTGGTGGCCATGAGTGTGCCATTGCACTCTAGCCTGGATGACAGAGTGAGACTCCAACTCGAAAAAAAAGGAAGTGGGGCCTTTGGGAGGTGAATAGGTCATGAAGAGCTCTGTCTGCCCTTATCAATAGCGTTATCTTCCTCTAAAAATAGGCCATAAGCCAATAGTGTACATTAAGATTGTTTAGAGATTGCAAAATGTGATTTTAAAAATAGAACATTTTGAATTCCTGCACGTAAATATATTTAAGATTTTTGGTCAATTTTGAAAAGTTCTTGATGATTAGAATAAAAACTCAGTATTCTACTCAGTAAAAAAAAAGAGGCCATAAGGAGCTTCTTCACCCCTTTCCACCAAGTGAGGACTCAACAGGAAGGTTCTCCCATGAGGAATAGACCATTTACAGACACCAAATTTTCTAGCACTTTGATCTTGGATCTCCCAACTTCCAGAACTTCGAGCAATGAATGTCTGTTATTTATCAATTACCCAATCTAAGGTATTATATTATAATGGCCCGAAAGGACTAGAGACAAGTTGCATCACTGTAGCCTCTCCCTATAAGTGTCTCTACATCTCCAAATGTCCCTCTCCTTATAAGGATCCAGTCATTGGATTTCAAGCTTATCCTAATCCAGTATAACATTATTTTAACCCACATCTGCAAAAACTCTATTTCCAAATAAGGTCACATTCACAGGTACTGGGGGTTAGGACTTTGACATCCCTTTTTGGGGGACACAATTCAACCCACAATACTGGGTATCTGAGCAAATAGCTCCATGCAAAGAATATTGCAGCTATCCAGAACTTTTCTACCTGGACACAGGGACATCCAGGCAGCTGTCACCAGCAGGACTTTGGGTATCCAGGAATCTGTCCAAAGCTGCCTTTGACAGGCAGAATCCTGATGAAGGTGTCATTCCCTCTCACAGTCACTATAATAAGCAGAAAAAATGAAGCCTCCAGGACCTGGAACAAAAGGCACAGGAACCAGAATCGAAGGCTAGGTCTAGTCTTTTTCTCTTGTGATTTCAGTAGGTGGGGACATTGCCTACCTCTGTAATGAAAAGAGCCCTTTCCCATCCTCCTCCCCCTTGGAAGGACAGGGCATAGCCAAGCCAAGCACACTGAGCATCCCCAAGCATCTTGCAACACTCACGTGCTTGTTGCTTTTGAATTTATTTTTCCTAATCACCCAGCTCCCCTTTATATGCATTACAGAGGATGAGAGAAGAACATGTATAGAAATCTGCTATCATCCTGATATACCCAACTTGCACTAACTTCAACGTTTCCTTTTTGGAAACCTGTGTGGCAGATGGAACTAGCAGAGGAGACACACCTGGACCTGGCACCTGTGCTACTAAGCACATCAGAGGGCATCAGGACTCCTGCCCAGCCTCTGAGCTGCTCTGGGGTGTCACACCCACAACCCCTGAACCTAAAATCTTGTCTGATCCATGCCTTCCTTGTACAGGCATCTGGGGGAGCACCCACATCGACCACATCCTGCTTCAATGATCTTGACTGAGTTTTAGGAAAGGCAGGATCTGCGTTCCCAATTGTCCTTTGCCCCAGGTGCCATCCAATATAGCTGTGCATGATGCTATTCCTAAGTCTGTCTTTCTTTCAATTGTTGACATTACGGTTATCAGGTTATTATTTTTGCATTTGATTTTTTGAAATCATGCATTCAGATATTATTTATCTTGATTCTTGAGTTTTCTGATGCCCCCTTCAATTTTGTGCCAAAGCCCTTCACCCTAGATATCATCTTAAAATCAAAAATGTTTTATGGCTTAAAAACAATGACCTGGACAATACGACGAATCGTACTCTGGGGTGTTATTTAGTATTGAGGAGAAGAAGGGTTGGCATGGGGGATGACCTCCCAGCTTAATGAGTATCAGAGTCCTCAGTGGTGGACTAGCCCCTGGGCACACAGAGATATGGCATAACCCCTGCCCCAAAGGGTCCAGAGGCCATTTAGGGGGAGATGCAGAAATCAAGGGCTGTTGGATAGGTTTGTGCTGTATGCAACCAGGCCAGGGGAGGAGGGTAAAGAACTCTTCTGCTGGAGAAAGCAGCCCCAGGGCACAGAAGTGTGGACAGCATAAGCTGAAGCTTCTTGGGACAGGGGTCACAGAGAGTAGGGAACAGGCTGGTGGCTGGGGCGGCTGGATCCATAATAGCAGCCAGCTGTGCACACCTCTTCCAATTCTGTGTTCAGTGACCTTACTGGAGCTTGCAATGGGCCATGATGGCACAATGGGAGAATTAAACTATGGAAACTGGAGAAAACTACAAATTGGGGTTCTTGTTGGCACTGCTTCTGCTGTTTCAGAGACCCAGTTCACCAGCCCACAGGCAGTAGGCCAAACCTTGGGCATGGGTTTTGTCCTGAAAGCCAAGGCAGGGATGCAGATATGGAATTAAAAAGGAGTCAGGAGTTCTTGAGGAGGACTTAGTGATAGGTCTGCCAGACCAGAGCCAGGGAGGTCGGGAGGGATCCGCCTCAAGAGCCTGGCAAAGTTTGAAGTATGAACTCAGGCTGGATGATACTGACAGTGGCTGAGGCCAGACAACCCCCACCACATGGCACCTTATCTCAGATCTTCATAGCAACCTGGGAGATGTATGTCATCATTACCTGCAGCTCCCAGGTGAGAAGCTGGGGTACAGAAGGTTCTTCAGCCTGCCCAGAGGCACACACTCATAGGTGGACGGCAAGCCATCAAGGGGAAAACTGTGTAAAAAGCCTTTATAGAGAACAAACAGGCCACTCAACAAGAACAAACATCAAACTTCTTGTCAGTAATCCTGGATTCTAGAAGACACTGGAATTATACCTGCTAGACGTTAAGAGAAAAATCATTTTAAACATAGATTGCTACAATGACAGTCAAACTACAGATAATAATCATCAATAATCCATTCCTGAAATCAACTATTCTGCATGAAAATGCTGCCTAGAAGCCTAGTTCCTATTATTTTAAAAGAGACAATTAGAATATATTACAAACCAACCTCACTGGAAATACTCACCAATTTCTTAAAATGAAATAAAATATGATAGAACCCCCTTAGTAACAAATTATGCTGAAATATAAAATGTGAAGCACCATGTCCTGATTTTAAACAATCAGCCTGGCTCTGAACACATGATTACTGTGTGAATTGAGATGGGTCTGAGCCAGCAACATCCAAGTCTCACAGCCTTCGTTGATGTGCCGACATTCTACCTACTATATCTGGCATGTAATTTAAGAATTTTGCTACACATTGTTTTATTTAAAATAGCATATTGCATTTTGAGAATAGTAATGGAAATTTTTCCTATACAAACATCAGCTGAAAAACTTTGTATTGAGAGATACATATGTTCCACCAATTTGTTATTAATATCCAAGAGGTATTTACTAGGAAGACATTAACCAGGGAGATAATCTGGAAGTTATGCCCGATATAGCAATCAATCAGCCAATCAATGAGCAAAAGAAAGTGTGTGAACAGTAAAGACATGTTTCAGATACATGAGTTCTCAAAGTGTGTTCTTCCTAGATACGGTTTGAATAAGAAATCACATAATTATGCGTTCTTTTTATTGATATAATTTACATATCATAAAATCCTCTATTTTAAAGCAAACAATTCAGTGTCTGTTAGCACATTCACAAAATTGTGCAACCATCATCACTATTTAATTCTGGAACGTTTTCATCACCCTAAAACAAAATCCTACATTAGCAGTCACTCCCTGTTCCTCCTCCCCCACGTCCCCTGACAAACACTAATCTACCTTTTGTCTCTGTAGATTTGCTTATGCTGGACATTTCAAATAAATGGAATCATACAATACGTAGCATTTTGTGTCTGGCTTCTTTCACTTAGCATAATGTTTGGGGAGTTTATCTATGTTGTAGCACGAATCAGTGCTTCATTCTTTTTGATGGCTCAGTAATAGTCCCTTGTGGGGCTATACCATATTTGTTTATCCATTCATTCATTGATGAACATTTGGGTTGTCTTCTCTTTAAGGTTGTTATAAATAATGCTACTGCAACATTTGTTTGCAAGTTTTTGTGTGTACATATGTTTTCAGTTCTTTCAGGTATATACCTAAGAATAGAATTGCCGGGTTATATGGTAATTCCATGTTTCAGTTTTTAGGAACTACCAGAATGTTTTCTGAAGTAACTGTGCTGTTTTATATTCCCACCAGTAGTGCACAAGAGTTCCAATTTCTCCACATCCTCACCAACACTTATTTTCCTTTTTAATTGTAGCCTTCCTGTGGGTATGAGGTGATATCTCACTGTGGTTTTTGTTTGTTTTTTTGTTTGTTTTGAGTTGGAGTCTCACTCCATTGCCCAGGCTGGAGTGCAGTAGCGCACTCCTGGCCACTGCAGCCTCGACCTGCTGGACTCCAGTGATCCTTCCACCTCGGCCTTCCAAGTAGCCAGAACTACAGGTGCACGCTACCACACCCAGCTAATTTTTGATTTATTGTAGAGATGAGGTCTTGCCAAGTTTTCCAGGCTGGTCTCGAACCTGTGGGCTCAGGCAATCCACTCGCCTTGGCCTCCCAAAGTGCTGGGATTACAGGCTAAGCCACTGATCCCAGCCCTCACTGTGGGTTTAATTTGAATTTCCTAATGACTGATGGTGTTGAGTATCTTTGCAGGTGCTTATTGGCCATTCATACATCTTTCCTGAAGAAATGCTTATATATTTTTCCTTGGAGAAATATCTACTCAAATCCTTTGCCCAGTTTTAACTGGGTTATTTATCTTTTTATTGTTGAGTTATGAAGGTCATTTTTATATTTGGATACTAGACCCTTACTAGATATATGATTTGCAGAGATTTTCTCCTGTAGGTTGCCTTTTTACTTTCTTTGTTGTTGTTGTTGTTGTTTGTTTGTTTTTGTTATTGTTGTTATTTTTTTTTTTTGAGTTTTAGTCTCAATCATTCACCCAGGAAGGATTGCAGTGGCATACTCAAGGCCACCGCAGCCTCGACCTGCTGGGCTAAAGCGACCCTTCTGCCTCAGCCTTCCAAGTAGCTGGAACTACAGGCGTGCACCACCATGTCCAGCTAATTTTTTTATTTATTGTAGAAACGAGGTCTCGCCAAGTTTCCTGGACTGGTCTCAAACTCCTGGGGTCAGGCAATCCTCTCGCCTCGGCCTCCCAACGTGCTGGGATTACAGTCTTGAGCCATGGCACCCAACTTCACTTTCCTGATAGTGTCTTTTAGCACACAAAAGTTTTTAAGTTTAATGAAGTCCATATATCTATTTTTTATTGATTGCTTGTACAAGGATACGATCTTGAAAAATGAAGGAGTAAAGAACAACAGAGACAGGCAAGATCCAGAACACAATCCAGGAGAGAAAAGGTGAAGATGCTAAATCCACAGTTGTGCAGCCAAATGTCAAGCAACTCCTCAAACTAAAGCAAGCAGACATAGGCCCCAGGAGGAAACGTCAAGAGGAAGGGGGGTTTTAAAGGTCACATACTGTCCTCAAGATTCATAAACAACTCACTGAATGATAAAGACAGTGTAAGGGGAAAAAAAGGCAACTAAAAATCCTAGGAAAACAAATAGCTAGACCTCAAAGGAAATGATATCATGGCTATAAAAACCTTTCAATTAAAGAGCATAAATGACTGTCTCGGTCTTCAGATAAATAATATTTAGTCACAATAAGGTAAATACTCTTGGTTTTAAAATTGTTGGTTTTAAACTTTAGGTAGAGAAAACTTAATTATGATTTCAGAGCAGAATGCAAACGTCATCCACCTTGACCAATGAAAGTAAGATGTCAGACAGCAGAGACTGGGAGAAAGAAGAGGTGGAAAGCAATGAAGGGCAAGGCAGGGGAGAAAAGATCTAGAAATAACAGTGAACAGGGATCAGTGATTATTACAGAGGGAAGATGGTCAAAATGAAGCACCATGACGCGTGACCAGAGTATGAGGAAGCTACATTCTCTGCTGCCATTGCAGAAAAAATAGCAGAGCATGGCACAGAACAACAGCAAAGTGAGCGTATGTTCCAATTCCAGATGCATCATCCAGAGGTCATCACCACACAAACAAGAACCAGAAGAAGGAGTTCAAAGAACAAAAGGCAATCATCTCGGGAGCAAGGCAAAGGCGAGAGGACTTGGGGGCAAACAGATGGTTCTATTTGTTCGTTAATGTATCTTAACTATGTGAATATATTGATTTAAGATAAAAATACTTTTATACAACACTAGGAGTTTAATAGAAAAATGGCAAAGAAAATTAAAAATTCACAATAAAAGAGATGCAAATGGTCACTAAACGTATGTTAACCTATTTAAATTCAGTGTTAATTAATAGAATGCAAACAGAAGAGTAAAATAGCATGCTTTTTCTATGAAATTTGCCAAGACTTTTAGAAATAATAGTGCAGGTGAGCATGGGGTGGGACATGAATTAACAAATTGCCAATGAGAGAGAAAATCAATATAGTAT
Organism: Tarsius wallacei; assembly: GCA_963574415.1. NCBI lineage: Eukaryota > Metazoa > Chordata > Mammalia > Primates > Tarsiidae > Tarsius > Tarsius wallacei. The sequence continues at coordinate 17,556 of CAUYQG010055111.1, read as the reverse complement.
TTCTAGAAAACAAGTCAGCCTGGGCACCCTACACTTGGGGTCACCTCCAGAAAAGATCTTTTGGGCCTGCAGTAATTTTCCAGGGCAAACAGATGGATGTGTGGGTGAAAGGAGGGATGGCCATCAAGAGGGCCTAAGATGGGAAAGAATTCAGACCCCACCCCACTCCTCAGCATCTACTCTTGATGAGTACATTGTTGTTGGATGAGATGATAAATGTTTATGCTCATTTTAAGCCACCAGAATTTGAGATAATTTGTTACACAGTAATCTATATGTTTAGATTCATATATATGCTTAGACCCACATATATGTATATGTAATAGATCTAAACATACTCACAGTTTTCAATCTGTTGCATTTCTTATGTTTATTGAAATTCCAATAGCTTCATCTTTGGCTGGTAGGAGCCTCTCTGTGTTAGCACCTGAATTATTTTGACATGATCCTTGTCTTTGATAGCATCTTTGCTATATCATATGACTAGGTGTTCAGGACTCAAATTATATGTTTCTGGATACAGATGAGGGATCAGTTACTTCTCTAAAGATCGCTAGTTTTGTTTTGTGGGAAATAATATTTCAAGACCACAATCAGAGTTACTGGGTTGGCCATACACTGAAACTAGACTGTTTCGTTGAACAGAACTAAGAGGTGTGTGTGTGTATGTGTGTGTGTATGTGTGTGTGTGTGTGTGTGTGTGTTCCCATGTGTGTGCTAAAGATTTTAAAAACTCAAGCTCACAAATCATATTTCCAATTTAAACTCTGGGCCACAAGTGTTTTTACTTAAATTCATTTATATTATATCTCCATTATCTTTTTCTAAGTGGTGAATCTGGCTCCTGGGTACACAGAGAATGATAGAAACGTTTGTATTTATTCATTTGCTTTCTCACTGATCACACACATACTAGTCTCCTAATAACAGTACTAATACTACCACCACCAATTATGATTACCAAAAACAGTTTAGAATGTTTGCATATGCATGCTTTCTTCATTCTCCATCCATTTTTAATCATTTGAGCTCCATTGTCAGAGTACATCCCACTGCAAGATACCATCTCTCCCCTTCACCTTTAGTAATTTTAGTTCCACTAGTAAATATATGTTTAATACTCACTACCAGTCTTTTTCGCAATGTCTTTCTAAAATTGTGGTTTTTGTTTCTGGAGCTTGCTTTCTAGAAGATTTCTCAGAAAGAATTCAAGAGAAAGATATTCCATGACTTCTTGCATGTCATTAACACTTTATGCACTTGATAATTGAAAGTCAGTATTATCAGATAGAAGATCTTTGGCTTACATTTTATTTTCTTCAGAAAACAGGCTTAAATAGCTCAGTACTTTTTTCTGGCATAAAGAGTTGCTGTTTAAAAGTCTGGTCACAAGCTAAGTTTGTTTCTTCGATGACTTACATGCTCCTTTTGTTCAGTTGCCAAAATATTATTTTATTTTTCTTTCAATTTGACTAATTTTATGAGAATTTGTCTTGAATTGTTTATTCTAGGTTGACATTCTCAGGTGCATGGCGTGTTCTCTCAATAAGTAGTTTCAAAACTTCGTTTCTTTCTATTTCAGAAATGTAGTTTTAAGTCTTGTAATGATTCTTTACTTAAATTTTTGATGTCGTTGTTATTTTAATTCAGGGATACCTATTGTTAACCATGGACTGGATCATCTTTACCAATCTGCAGTATTTGTCATTTTCTCTTAAATTTTTTTTACCTCTCTTTTTACTTTTTAAATTTTTAAAGTTTCTCTTTCTTTTTACTTTTTGTTTTTCTTAAGACACTCTTTGTTGTGTTTATTTACTCCTGTGTGTCTTCTAGTTTAGTTTTCATTTCTGAAATAATTTTTACTTCTAATTTTCTCTTAAATTATGTCACTTCATTTCTAAATTTTTCTCATTGTGATTTATGTTACTCTTACATGTTGGCATCATCTTCTTAGTGTTATTTTAGCTCATGTTTAAATAATAGGCTGCAATTTGTACCTGTCTTATGGAAATGTTTATCTATTGCATTCATCATTTGTAAGGATGTTGTTCTCCTTTTTATCATAACACCATTCTTGTTATTTTCTTGTAGTGTTCAAAACATAATGCCTGTTTGCAGAGACTTTCGGGCTCTGCTCTCTCTGTCTTCTTTGATTCTGTTGCTTCTGGACTACTCGAGTTGATTCCACTCCTGGCAGTTTCTCCTCAGCATGGGACCTGCCCTGGTCAGTTGTTTCTGAGAGTTTCCGGAAGGAAGACCTCTCCAGTCTCTTCAGTCTCACCTTGGACTCTTGCATGATTCATTATCAGAATGAGCAAAATCTCCCTCAATATCAGTTGCTGCTCTTGAATCGATCCATGCTTTTAAATGGTTGTCTACTGGCTGCTTTGGGATTTTCCTATTCTTAAGTCTCTCAGATGTGGCCTGGCTTCCTGCTGCTCTTCCCCCACTAACTCTAACATTGGCTACATCTTGGGGCTTTTGCCGATTTGTTCTTACCATCTTACACTTTAGGGTTTGAGGGACTACCTTGTCACCTAGTGTTCTGTACACAATATCCATGGGGTTTAGTTTTGCTATCTAGTTACTCTGTGTTTTATGTTAGAAGTGTGATTTTCATTATTATTTTTTTCATGCATGTATAGTGTAGACAGTATGTGAGAATTTAGCCTTGAAGTTTTGTTGAGTAATTGAGATGATCACTTCTAATGGTCAAATTACCATGCACAATTGCATGATTTCCATGTGTTCCAGATATGGGAGACCAAGATAAAAATCATGGACATGGTGTATCTGAGACACGGGGACATTTTTGGAATAGATGCTTGAGGATTCCCAGTTAAGTTCACAAAGGAACATATGAATTTATCTCTGATCACTCTAAAAAATAACACCAAAATGACAGTAAAGGGATTATTAGCAAAAAGAACAAACCCAGGGTAAAGAGAATGAGAGCAGATTCCAGCAGACAGAAGACAAAAGGATGGAAACCAAGAAGCAGAGGAAATAGATTTCCTCTAGAGAGTGGGAAAACCTGAGGACGAGGTTTGCAGTGGTGGGGCCGGGAGAAGATAGGCAGAAAGTCAAGAAGAAATGGGACATTTTATGCATTAGACACATCCAGGAATCAGAGGACCCTGGAGCTCCTGGAGAGGAGTATGGGACTTAAATCCAATGACTATTGTCCTTATGAGATAAAGGAGAAGAGATCTGAGATTGAGACATGCACAAGAGAAATGGCTGTGTGAAGATGGAGGCAGAGATTAGAGCAATGAAGCCACAAGCCAAGGAACCAAAGGCCACCAGATGCTGGAGGAGGCAAAAAGCATCCTCCCTGGAGGGTACAAGTTTCCCCTACTTTTGAGACTGTAACATTGGCAGGGTGACTCTGGATTAGGGTCTATTCCAGCCCAAGGAAAGTGGTGTCAACCTCTGAGGTGGATTTCAAAGATGAACAATAGGGAATTACTAGCTGAGAAAAAAATTTAATAGTGCAGAGCAGAGAGAAGCCACAGAAAGAAGCAAAACATTACCAGGCAAAGCTTAGCCCAGTAGAGGTTCTGGGTGTGAGGAGAGGAGGGTGGGTGGGGACCATCTCGGCCTTCAGGTTTACTGGTCACACAGGGTGTGAACTGGCCATTAGCCTCAGACTTCAGCTGTGGGGTACTTCAGGGTGGCCTGTGTGTGCTTTGCATGAATGTGCAAACTGGTGTGCACACACCCACACTCATGAGAAGAGATGTGGAAGGCCTGACCTACACCTCCGTGGAAACTGTCCTTGTGGAAGTTCAACCATGAAAGCCAGCTGCAGGACCTCAGTTTCCCCATTTTTAAATTAAGGAAAGAAAAAATCCCAGCCTTCCAGGAGTCTGTAAGGCTTGAAAGGCAGGTGCATCTGCAGAATGAACAGAAGATGGGTGTGGTCACCTGCCATCTGTCACTGTCATATCTTGCCAGCCCCAGACAGGCAGGATGAAAGAGCAGGGATGGGGCAGGAAGGAGAAGGGCATCTCCTTTCCACCATGGGACAAGTATCTCACCTTCCCAGCATTGTCAGGGCCAAGCCTGTGGAGATCAGTGTGTGGTGTGGCATCGCCTTTCCCAGCAGGGCCACCTGGATTGGGATGGACAGCTAAACCCCTAGGCTGGACACAGATACTTTGGCATGGCAGGACCAGAGAGCCCTTCCCAGGGTGGAGGCACTGCCCACCACTGCAGGGGTACAAATGTGTACACACAGTCTGCACCAGCTCACGCTGGTCTGATCCTTCTCCTGGAACACATAGGGGTTACTTATGAGCCAAAATATACAATGCCTTCTGGACACAAGAACAGAGCAGAGGGCAACCCCTCAGGGAGAAGTATCAAGTCTGAGCATGCCATTCAGGGCCTCTGCCTCTTCTCCCAGGCTGTGGTGGTCCAGGCAGAGATGGCTGTCTTGGTTGGAGTTTGTGTTCGTGGACCCATCCACATCCGTCTGGCCTCCCCTGACATGCACAGGAATGGTCTCCATCCATCCAACAGTGACTGGCTGTCATGGAAACAGGTGTCTGGCAGTGGACAGGGTAGGGGCTGGTTATTGCTATCCCAGGCTCTTGCTCTAGAGTCCCCAAATGTGGAAGGACTACCCAGGGACATTTCCCTTGAGCCAGTTTTAAGACTCTGTCAGGAGAGAGGCCAGGCATCTGGTCGACTCCAAGGCCAAGAGACAGAGCCCTGAATTCTGGTCCCATCTGCCTCCCATCCCTAGTGGTGGCCAGTCATGCTTCCAGGCAGGGACCTCCTTCCAAAATGGCTGGGCATGGGTGTTGGCATTCTCTCCCTGGCGTCTCACCTCTACCCCAAACAGCTTCAGAATCCAGAAGCAAGGCCACAGCTGGGGGCCCTGATCCCTTAGAGCAGGTGGGAGGAGGGGGGATACTCAGGACTTAGGCAGTGTCTGACTGCCATGGTCCTGAAGCCTAAGGAGTCCCATTTGCCTGTACTCCCCTCTCAGAGGCCAGGATGTTGTTGTGAGGTGCCTCTTCCTGGGTGGGTGCCCCAGCCCCACTGTGTAGGGGGAGGGGTGCTGCCCGGAGCCAGGCTTATGATGAATGGGACTCTGTGTGTGTAGGGTGAGGACCCACGGACGGCCTTGTGGCTGTGGCAGAGCCCGGCCCCCTTCCCCTCTCCATGCCTCAAAGGCGAATGTGACCTTTCAGAGTCTGACCCAGAATGGAGGAGGCCTTTCCTCATGGCCCCACAGCACCAGGACAACAACACATCAGTGTTTGCTGCTCCCTGCCCTGAGGCCTCCAGTGACAGGCAGGGTGGGCTGGGACATGGGCCCTGGCTTTGGAGGCTCAGAAGCTGCTGCTCACACCCGCTGCTGGGCGGCTCTCAGGACAGGCTCCATTGCATGCAGGTCAGGCCAACAAGGAGGTAAACAACTACCATTAGAGCAAAAGCAAAATCCACAGGGCCAGGTCCCCACCCCATGCCACACCCACCTCCATGAGCACTGAGCACAGCAGTACATGATGTTTCCAGAACACCACTGAGCCCTGGGAAGCAGGATGAGGTGTCCTAGTCCATCATTAGATAGGAAGGGAAGGGGAGGCCAGAAGCCATGGACCAGAGTCCAGCATGTGGCTGAAGAGAGGAGGGTATGTCTCGAGTGAAGCCAATCCTGTGTGCCCAGTTTCTCTGACCCTGAAGTGGACTTTGCTTCATCAAAGGGGACAAACCAATGTCCCCAAGTCCCAATACTGTCCAAGTCCTCCTGGTGTGCACATCATGAAACCCTCAAATGATCCAGAGAGACTTTTGCAGTCTCATGTGGCAGGGCAGGTACCGCTCAGAGTCAGAGCCAGAACTACTTCCTCCGAGGTTGCTCCAGGGTCCACCTACATCATGGAGGACACACTGCCTTCCTTCTCACTACTTACTGTAATTCTGATTACTCATACAACTCTAACATTGGTCTTAAAATCTTCCATCGTTCTTCTTCGCCAAACCCCATCTCGTTGCACAGGCCTCCATGGAGCTATATTTCTCAGTATTCCCATCCCTGTCCCTGTCTGATTCTCACAGAGGACTGGCCAGAGGCCACAATTGGGAAGAACTTGGGAGGCAGAAGGGAGGCTCTGCCCTCATACAACTCTCATTCTGACCTTGAGCTTCAGACCCCAGAGACGGGACTGCCCGGAGGACTCTTCTCCTCACCCCCTCCACCCAGAGCTGGCCAGCTGTCCTCCCTAGTAGTCCTCTGACCTGGGACTCCACTCAGACCCTCATAGGTCCTTGAGTCCTGCACTAAGGCTTGGTTTCTCTAACACTCCTAGAGGGTCCGCTTCATAGATCAGCTCCCCGAGCATTGAGAGGATTTGGAGACATGTAACGTTGTTCAACATCGCGAAGGCTGCTCCTGTACTTCTGGAATGTGTGGCTAGGGTCCCTGGCATCTTGGGAAGAGTGACAGGGGTGTTAGCTCCCCTTCAGTGAAGGATCCATGGTAGAGAGCAACTAGGGAACCAGCAGGCCGATGCCGTCTTATGAGTAATCACATCCCCTCAGCCTCTGATGCTACCAGGAGAACTTGTGTAGATGGTTAAAGTGGCATCTGGTCAATCTTACAGGCCCCTGGGGACATGTGGAGTCCTCCTAACTGGGACTATTACCTACCTCACATATGTGTCCCAATCAGTGATGAGAGAACAGAGAGCTGAGGGTCAGTGTTTCCAGGAACAGGACCTGCCCAAATTTTATGTGTTGAGACTTAATGGCCAATGTGATGGTATTCAGAGGAGGGAGCTTTAGGAGGTGATTAGGTCAGGAGGGCAGAGAGCTCATGAAATGATTAACACCCTTATAAAAAGAGGTTTTGGAGAGAGTTCACCCCTTTTTGCCCCTCTACCTTCTGTCATGTGAGGACACGGTATTCATTCCCTTAGGAGAATAAAGCAGCAAGGTGTCCCCTGGAAAGCTGAAAGAGCAGACTTCACCAGATGCCAGAAATTGCTGGACCCTGATCTCAGACTTCCTAGCCTTCAGAACTATGATAAGTGAATTTCTGTTATTTATAGATTACCCAGTCTCTGCTGTCCTATTATAGCAGCACAGATATACCAAGATAGGACCTCACAAAGCTCAGCCTACCAAAGGTGGGGTGGCCCCTCCTTCTGTTCTGTAGATGGGTTCAGGACCCTGCTACTGAGCACTGGCTTCAGTCTCCAGTGAGAAACCCAGTCTGAATGGGCAGCAGGGGTGGTGGCTGATCTCCCCCTCAGGACTCCCCACTTACTGACAGGGCCAAGGGATGCCAAAACAACCTCTTACCCCAAACTCACCTGGTCCTGGCCATCTCAGGCAGGACCTCATGCAGTTGAGAACCTCCTTGGGCTCAGCTCCATGGAAACCCTGGAGGGCTCTGGCCAGTAGGCATTCAGCATCCCAGGCTAGGGAGTGCCTCAGCTTTCTCTTTCTCCTTGGACTGATTTCCACTCCCAGTTCTGGCCTCCATACTGTACCCCCAGCTCCATCGTCTTTAGCCATGAATGGTCTGTCTGCCCAAGGTCCATGGGTCTAATTTCATTGTCTAGACATACCAGCTGACCAAACCATCCCTGCATATCTCACAGCCAACCCATCAGCACCCAGTCTCTCCCAGTCAATCACATATTGAGCAGGACTTTAGACTCCATGTGATAAAATGATAAAAGCAGGTCACATGATTTTGTAGAACCTATAAACCTAATTATATCAAAAAGAAATTCATGCAATATGTTGAGGCAGAATCTTGACAATCAGATTGCAGGTGCCTGCAGCATCTACCCGTTTTCTGTCCACAGACCCAGAACCAGCAGTGGCTCTGCTGTTCGGCTTTCGAACCTGATTTGTATTTGTAACTTTATTTTCTCCCTTCTGAAAGAGGGCCCCCAAATTTAGCTTGAGGCCTCTCAGAGGGCAGATCCCAGGAGTATTGAGTGAACCCAGGAGTTTGAGGCAAGCCCAGGCAACATAGTGAGACCCCATTTCTAAAAATAAATAGATAGATAAAATAAAATTTTAAAAGCATATCTACCTTTGCCCTTTATACTCCCTATGGGGTTACTCCCTTGAGGCCTTCCCAGATCACCAAATGGAAAGGAGGTTGATACTTAGGACTCTGAGAGTTGCTAGGAACTAAAAACACACCTGCAACTTGCTGACACACAAAGGAAATTATTGACTCCTATTGCTGAAAATTCCAGGACTTGAAGCCTCAGGCAAGGATTGTACAGGGTTCCCTCTTGATTTCTCTGATATTCTCCCTGCTCTGTTCCTGACTTTGTGACAGCTTCCTCTTCAGGTTGGCTTCCTGGAGATGTGTGATCAGCCCTCAGATCTTTAGTCTATGCCATCAAAAGCTGTGCTATCCAATAGGGCAACCATAGGTTTTATGTGACCACTGGGCACTTGAAATGTGGCTGGTCTAAACTGAGATGTGCTGAAAGTTAAATACACCCCTGATTTTGAAGACTTTGTAGGAAAAAAATGTAAAATCTCTCAGTAGTAATTGTTGAATTGATTACATGTTAAAATGATAATATTTGGGGTATATTGGGTTAAATAAAATATTATAATTATCTTCATTTATTTTTACTTCTGTTAATGTGATGCTAGAAAATTGAAAATTGCATATGTGGCTTGCACTATATTTCTATTGGGCAGCTCTGGTTGAAGGTAAGAAAAAAAGGATTTCTCTCCTCCGATCATAAACAAACACAGGTCATACACTGAAAGGTCTAACCTCAATCACTTACTGGCCTGAAGAAATTACATGATGTGATTGGTTTAGGTCTTCCCTGCCCGGTCCTGACCCCATCACTCTGTCAAGGAGTATAAAGTTATGTGAATTGGCTTATGCCACCAGAGCACACATCTGAAGCTAGAAGTGGGTTGTCCCCACCCAAGGTCCATGACATATATAATAAGGCAAGGTGTGGAACTCTGAAATGGATTGGGAGGTGTGGTAGATTCAAGGTAACTGCTAATTCTTTGACACACTTCCCATGGAGAGTCAAACCTAACTACCCTCCCATTGAGTCTGAGCTGGCCTAGTGATCCAACTAATCAATAAAATGCAGTAGAATAGATGACCTGGGACTCCCAAATCTATGTCATAAGAAGTCTTGCAGCATCCACCCAAGACTTAAGGAACACCTACACTTGGAGCCTGCCACCCACCCTGATACCACCATGCTGGGAGGTCACACATAGGTACTTGACTGAGAGACCCAGGTGAGCCCAGCCATCCAGGCATTCCTACCAAAGCATCACACATGTGGCTGGAGCCATATTGCACATTAACAGTCCATCAGAGCTTTCAAATGACCCCAGAATTGGCTGCTGTTTGATCACAACCACATGAGAAGAACCTCAAGGGAGAACTTCTGAGTTGAGCCTAATTAACTCACAGAATCCCCTGAGAGAACAATAAACTGTTGTTTTAAGCAACTAAATTTTCTAGAATTTGAGACCAGAAGTAGAATGTTCCCATACCAATAACCAAAAACAGGGGTCCCCAACCCCCAGGCCACAGACTGCTACTGGTATCAGTCCACGGCCTATTAGGAACTGGGCCACACAGCAGGAGGTGAGTGGCAAGTGAGCAAGTGAAGCTTCATCTGCATTTACATCCATTCCCCATCACTCGCATTACTGCCTGAGCTCCATCTCCTGTCAGATCAGTGGTGGCATTAGATTCTCATAGGAGTGCAAATCCTATTGTGAATTGCGCATGGGAGGAATCTAGGTTACACACTTCTTATGAGAATCTCATGCCAGATGATCTGAGGTGGAGCTCAGGCGGTAATGCTAGCACTGGCAAGCAGCTGCAAATACAGATTAACATTAGTAGTGAGGTTTGACTGCACAGAGACCATAATAAAGCAATTGCTTGCAGACTCATATCAAAACCCTATCAGTGAGTACCCAAGTGAGCTGATATACTTCAGTTGTACAGCTGCATCTGGTGACAGGTTTTAAGTCAGAATCTGACACTTATATTAGTCTGCACATGGTCTATCCATTATTTTATTTACCACTTTCATCTGTGCCTCTTTTTTTAATGATGAGTTGTATAATTATTTCATTATATATTGCAATGTAGTAATAGTAGAAATAAAGTGCACAATAAATGTTATGTGCTTGAATCATCCCAAAACCATCCCTCTGCCCCCCACTGGTCTGTGGAAAAATTGTCTTGCACAAAACCAGTCCCTGATGCCAAAAATGTTGAGGATCATTGGCCTAAAGCATGAGATGTTGACTCTGAACGAGGTGACAGATGAAAGTTGAGAGGACCTTGAGAAGACTTTTTTAGAGAAGACTGAAAGGACAAGGCAGGAATTGTTATCAGAGACTAGAAAAACCATTATGTTCCCGTTATGTAGAAAAGTTTGGCAACACTGACCCCTGTAGTAACAAGGAAAATAGAAAACAGACCAAATAAATTACTTGATTTGTTTCAGGACATTTCAGGAAGAGTGATGAATATCCTAACTTGCTCCTTTCAGCTATGTAGTATGAGATTAGAAAGAACTAAAAAGAAATGTTCAGTTGTCAGTAAATTTAGAAAAAAATATAAAGGATACAGGATTTGCTGGATTCAAAATTAAATTTGTTTTTCATTCCCATTCACCTAAGACAGCAAAAAACTCACAAAATAATAAAGGACTTCAGAATAAAGATTATCTAAGGATGTGGCTATAAGACCCTGTATTGAGACTTCAAAAGATTTAAGGGTGTGACTCATAGATCCTCTTAATAGAAAAAAAGGATTTCTATGAGTCTTAGGGCATGTCAAACAGTACCCTGATGCCCAGCCCAAGCAGAGAAAAGGCCTTCTTGAAGAAAATTGTGAGGATGATTTTTGCCTGATTATGTGAACCCAAAACAACTCACAGGGAATCCACATAGGAAGTACAAAGAGATTTGCCCTTGCAGAAGCAGTGTCAAGTTAAGAATGCAGTAGTTTGCCCTTATCTGTGGGGGATATGTCTCAACCTTCCTCCCCTACCCCCATCCCCTTCCCACCCAGTGGATGCCTGAAACTGTGGATAGTTCAGAACCCATTTGTCATTGGAATGTTTCTGTTCATGTCTTCTACCCACAAATTTCATGCCTTTTCCATCTTAATAAGCACTTGTCACATACTGTGGCCACAGCTTTTGCAGTTTGAGGTGTAACAGCAAAACTAGCATGAATTTCTTTTTTCTTCTCCACAATTTCATAAACAATTTTTTTATTTCATTTTAGATTCAGGGAGTACACGTGCATATTTGTTACATGGAACATATTGTGTAGTGGTAAGGATTGGGTCTCAGGTGGCCCGTTCCTCAGATAGTGAATATTGTGCCCTGTGGTAGTTTCTGAGCCCTAAACCCTCCACCTGCTCCCCACTTATTGGTGTCCCCATTGTCTATTATTTCCTTCTTTGTGACCATTTAGCAACCACATTTGAATGAGAACATGTGGTGCTTGGTTTTCTATTTTTGAGTCAGATTACTTAGGGTGATGATCTCCAGCTCCATCCATGTTACTGCAAAGGACATGGTTTCATGTCCTTCCTTTTTAATGGCTGTGTAGTAGTCCATGGTGTATATATACCAAATTTTTATTAGCCACTGATCAGCTGATGGACATTTAGGTTGATTCCACATCTTTGCAGTTGTGAATTGTGCTGTGATGAACATGAGGATGCAGGTGTCTGTTTTATATGATGACCTCTGTTTCTTAGGATAGATACCTAGTAACAGGATTGCTTTGGCTATTTTGGATCTTTTTTTGTTCCATATGAATTGTAGGATTTTTTTTCTAATTCTGTGAAAAATGACTTTGGTAGTTTGATAGGAATTGCATTGAATCTGTAGATTTCTTTGGGTAAAATGATCATTTTAATAATGTTAATTCATACATCCGAGTTTTGTAGTTCTCCTTGTAGAAATCTTTTTAGTTCTTTGAGTAATCTCCATACCTCTTTCCATAGAGATTGTACTAATTTATACTCCCACCAACAGTGCATAACTGTTTCCTTTTCTCTGCATCCACACCAGCATCTACTGTTTTTTTTATTTTTTTTTTAATTGTAGCCATACTGACTGGTGTAAGATGGTATCTTGTTGTGGTTTTAATTTGCATTTCCCTGATGATGAGTGATGTTGAGCATTTTTGCATATACTTTTTGGTCATTTGTATATCTTTTTTTTTTTTAGAGAAGTCTGTTTATGTCATTAGCCCACTTTTTAATGGGATTATTTGGTTTTTTTTCTTGGTGATTTGTTTGTGTTCTTTATAGATTCTGGATACTAGTCCTTTGTCATATTTGTAGGTATAGTTTGCAAATGTCTTCTCCCATTCTATAGGATGCGTATTTGCTCTGTTGATTATTTCTTTTGCTGTGCAGAAGCTTTTTGGTTTAAGTAAGTCCCACTTGTTTATTTTTGTTTTCGCTTCATTTGCTTTTGGGGTTTTAGCCATAAAATCTTTGCCTAGGTCAATGACTACAAGAGTTTTTCATAGGTTTTCTTCTAGGATTTTTATCAGTTCTGACATTTAAGTATTTAATCCATATTGAGCTAATTTTTGTATATGGAGAGATAGGGATCAAGTTTCATTTTTCTGCATGTAGCTATCCAATTTTCCTAGCACCATTTGTTGAATAGGGTGTTCTTTCCCCAATGTATATTTTGTCTGCTTTATCAAAGATCAGTTGATTGTAGGTATTTGGGTTTATTTTTTAATTTTCTATCCTGTTCCCTTGGTCCACGTGTCTGCTCTTGTACCAGTGCCATGCTGTTTTGGTTACTACAACCTTATATTATAATTTGAAGTTAGATATTGTGATGCCTCTGAGTTAGTTCTTTTTGCTTAGGATTGTTTTGGCTATTCTGCCTCTCTTTTGGTTCCATATGAATTTTAGGATTGTTTTCTCTAATTCTGTGAAAAATAACATTGATAGTTTGATAGGGATTGCATTGAATCTGTAGATGTCTTTGGGTAATATGATCATTTTAGCAAGTTAATTCTTATATGAGCATGGGATGATTCCTCATTTGTTTGTGTCCTTTGCAATTTCTTACTTCCGAGTTTTGTAGTTCTCCTTGGAGAGATCTTTCACCTCCTTAGTTAAATATATTCCTAGGTTTTTTGGCTGCTACTGTAAATGGAATTGAGTTCTCAATTTGATTCTCTTAGTCACTATTGGTGTATAGCAGCACTATTGATTTGTGTGTGTTGATTTTATATCCTGAAACATTCCTGAATTCATTTATCAAGTCCAAGAGTTTTTTGGAGGAGTCTTTAGGGTTCTCTGGGTACAAGATCATATTGTCAGCATACAGAAATAGTTTGATTTCTTGTTTTCCAATTCGGTTACCCTTTATTTCTTTCTTTTGCCTGATTTTTGTGGCTAGGACTTCCAGTACTATGCTGAATAGCAGTGGTAAAAGTAGGCATCCTTACCTTGTTCTGTCTCTGAGGGGAAGTGTGTTCAACTTTTCAGGATGGCATTGGTTGTGGGTTTATACTATATAGCTCTTATTATTTTGAGGAATGTTCCTTTTGCCTATTTTGCTGAGGGTTTTTGTCATGAAGGGATGCTGGATTTTATCATATGCTTTTTCCTGCATCTGCTAAAACGATCATATGATTTTTGTTTTTAATTCTGTTTATGTAGTGGATCACATTTAATGACTTGCATATGTTGAACCACCCTTGCATCCCTGGGTTAAAACCCACTTGGTCATGGTGTATTATTTTTTTATGTGTTGTTGAATTCGGTTTGATAATACTTTGTTAAAGATTTTTGCATCTATGTTGATAAAGAATATTGGCCTGTAGTTTTGTTGTGTCTTTTCCTGGCTTTGGTATCAGAGCAATACCGGCCTCACAGAATGAGTTAGAGAGGATTTCTTACTCTTCCATCTTGTGGAATAGCTTCAGTAAAATTGGTACCAGTTCTTCTTTGAAGGTCTGGTAAAATTCGGCTGTGAATCTATCAGGTCCTAGACTTTTTTTTTTTTTTTGGAAGACTTCTAATTACAGTTTTAATCTTGTTGTTCGTTACTGGTCTGTTCAAGGTTTCTATTTCTTACTGATTCAGAGTTGACATGTTGGAGGTTTGTATGTTTCTAAGAATTTATCAATTTCCTCAAGATTGTCTAGTTGGTTTGCACCGAAGTATTCATAATATTCTCGGATGAGCTTTTAAATTTCTGTGTATCAGTTAGTATCTCCTTTTCATTTCTGATTGAGCTAATTTGAATCTTCTCTCTTTGTTTCTTAATTAAGTGATCTATCAATTTTATCTTTTCAAAGAACCAACTTTTTGTTTCATTGATCCTTTGTATTTTTTATTTCCATTTCATTTAGTTCTGCTCTGATATTCATTTTTTATTAACTTCTGCTAATTTTAGGTTTGGTTTGTGTTATTCTAGTTCCTTGAGGTGTGATGTTAGGTTGTTGATAAGTGATCTGTCAGTCTTATTAATGTAGTCCTTAAGTGCTATAAATTTTCCTCTGAGCACAGCTTTGTCCGTGTCTCAGAGGTTTTGACAACTTGTTTCATGGTTATCATTCATTTCAAGGAACTTTTAAATTTCCTTCTTGATTTCATTGTTGACCCAAGGATCATTCATGGCAAATTATTTAGCTTCCATGTTTTTGCTTGGTTTCACAAGTTCTTGGAGTTAATTTCTAATTTCATTCTACTGTGGTCCAAGATGGTACTTGATATGATTTTGATTTTTTTTTAATTTATTGAGACTTGATTTGTGACCTATCACATGGTCTGTCTTGGAGAATGTTCCATGAGCTAATGAGAAAAATGTATATTCTGTAGTTTGGGGATGAAATGTTCTGTAGATGTCTGTTAGTTCCATTTCCTCTAGAGTCCTGTTTAACTTCAATATTTCTTTGTTGACTTTCTGTCTTGATGATCTGTCTATTGCTGTCAGTGGGTGTTGAAGTCTCCCACTATTATTGTATTGCTGTCTATCTCTTTTTTTAAGTCTAATAGAATTTGCTTTATAAAGCTGGGGGCTCTGGTGTTAGGCATATATATATATTTAAAATTATTATTTCTTTTCATTGGATTGATCCCTTTATATAATAGTTATCTTTGTCTTTTTTTTTTTCTACTGTTGTTAATTTAAAGTCTGTTTTATCTGATGTGAGACTGGTTACTTCTGCTCATTTTTGGTATCCATTTGCATGGAATATTTTCCCCCACCCCTTAATCTTGAGTCTATAGTAGTCTTTGTGAGTTAATTGAGTCCCTTGAAGGCAGCAGATATTTGGATTGTGTTTCTTTTTATCCATTCTGCCAGTCTATCTCTTTTCAGTGAGGCATTGAAAGCATTTGCATTCAGAGTTAATAAGGATATGTAAGATACTATTCTATTAATTCTAGTTGTTATCTGGTTGCTTTGTTTATTTATTTTCTGTGTTGTGTTGGTGTTCCATAAAGCTTGTGAAATTTATGATTTCCAGCATTTTTCTATTGGTATATTTCAAACTTTGGTTTCAATATTTAGAACTCCTTGGAATATTTCTTGTACAGCATTCTACTGGTGACAAATTCTCTCAGTGTTTGCTTGTCTGTGAAGGACTCCATTTCTCCTTCATTTATGAAACTTAATTTTGTGAAATACAAAATCCTTGGCTGACAGTTATTCTGTCTGAGGAGAATGAAGATGAGGTCCTACTCTCTTATGAGTTGTAGGGTTTCTTCTGAGAGGTCTGCTGTTAGTCTGATAGGTTTACATCTGTAAGTTATTTGATGTTGGTGTCTCACTTCTCTTAAAATTCTTTCCTTCATATTAACTTTGCATACACAAATGATTATATGCCCTGGGGATGACCTTTTTGCAATGAATCTTCTGGAGGTTCTTTGTGTTTCTTGTATTTGAATGTTTAGATCTCTAGCAAGGCCAGGAAAGTTTTCCTTCACTATTCCCTCAAATAGGTTTTCTAAACCTGTTGCTTTTTCTTCTTCCTCAGGAACATCTATGATTCTTTACATAATCCTACATTTCTTGGAGACTTTGTTTCATTCTCTTGGTTCTTTTTTTCTTTATGGTTGTCTGACGGAGTTAAATCAAAAGTCTTATCTTCAAGTTCTGAACTCTTTCCTTCTGCTTGTTCTAATCTACTGTTAAAACTTTCCACTGCATTTTATACTTCCCTAAATACTTTTTTCATTTCCAGAATTTCAGCCTGTTTTTTTTTTAGATTTCTTTTAAATTTTCATTTATCTATCTATTTATTTGTTTATTTGTTTGTTTATTATAGAGACATGGGGTACAATTCAGGGTTAAGTATATAAACATTAATCATGCAGGTACCCTTGTTGATGAGGTGTGTCCCTCCCTCCCCTAGCAATTTCCCTCAACTACCAATCCCACCTCCCTTCCCCTGACTGTTTTTCACTACTACTAATCACTTTCTTATAGCATTATAATTGTTCAAGTTATGCTTATGAGTGAGAACATATGGGACTCAGTTCTTTGTTTCTGTGATAAATCACTGAGTATGACTAACTTCAAATCCATCCAAGTTACTGCAGAGTTCATATATTTGTCCTTCTTTATGGCTGCATAATATTCCATTGTGTATATGTACCACATTTTTTTAATCCAGTCCAGCTTCGATGGGCAACACGGTTGGTTCCATGTTATTGCTATTGTGAATAGAGCTGCAACAAACATACGTGTGCAGGTATCTTTGTCATAGAATGATTTGAGTTCCTCTGGGTATATTCCCAGTAGGGGAACTGCTGGGTCATATGGAAGGTCAATTTCTAGTTCTTTCAGAAGTCACCATACTGTATTCCAAAGAGGTTGCACTAGTCTGCATTCCCACCAACCATGTAGAAGCATTCCTTTTTCTCCACATTCTCGCCAGCATCTGTCATTGTTTGTTTTATTAATAATGGCCATTCTTACAGGGGTTAGGTGGTATCTTAATGTGGTTTTGATTTGCATTTCTCTGATGATGAGTGAGGCTGAGCACTTTTTCATGTGTCTGTTGGCTGCCCATATATCTTCTTTTGAGAAGTGTCTATTCATGTTTTTTGCCCACTTTTTAAAGGGGCTCTTTGTGTTTTTCCTTTCGGCGCATTTGAGTTCTGTGTAGATCCTAGATGTTAGGCCTTTGTCAGATATACAGTTGACAAATATTTTTTCCCATTCTGTGGGCTGTCTCCCTGCTCTCTTGATGGTTTCTTTTGCTTTGCAGAAGCTCGTTAATTTGGTGAGGTCCCACTTGTCTATCTTATTTCTTAAGGTATTGGCCTTTAGGGTTCTGGATAGGAATTTGTTGCCAATTCCAATTTCCATGAGGGTGTCTCCTGCGTTTTCTAAGATTCTTATAGTTTGAGGTTTTGTGTTTAGATCTTTGATTCATTTAGAGTTAATTTTTGTGTATGGTGATAGGTAGGGGTCCTGTTTCAATCTTCTGCATGTGATCAGCCAGTTTTCCCAACACCATTTACTGAATAGGTTCTCCTCTCCCCAGTGGTTGTTGTTGGAGGCT